>KN716327.1:196979-228838 GCA_000816705.1 Dictyocaulus viviparus | reverse complement strand
CGTATTACAAACGAATAGAGTAAAATCAACGTCATCTATGATTTAAAGAATGTGAACCTAGACGACTTACTAATAGAAATGCTACTAAAAAAAGTCAATAATATTGTCACAAAACGATATAACATTGGTTCTGTCGTTACTTTCTTTTTAAAGATGCTTCGGTAGACGTGGAATTAGTGAAGGCAGTGCAAGCGGTCGTGAAATTCTCGGATCTGATTACTACACCATTCCGCGTGCGAAGCTGAAGCCCGGATATGCGGTGAATGTTTTCATCTTGGTTATTTTTCCTATCTTAATAGCTCAGCATTATTTTCTGAATAAGCGGAATGAATGGTACAGTCATAAATTTGAGTACGGAATAACAAAGCATAACGCATCGTTTGTAGTAAACGTAAATAATGAAGCACGTGATAATTTTTGACTAGGAATTCCCTAATGCACTTTGGTACAATTCTTCCCGATCACGATCTTTTGGTTTTCAATTGCAAACCTGACTCAAATTTTTCTATTTTTGCTGCAGAGAGTCTCTATCATTTTCTTGCTCATTTTCAAGAATTTAAAAGTAATTTAGGAAGACATGATGGGTCACGACAACGCAGGAGTACTCGGCGCATACCTTGACGATGAAGGGTCAGTAGCATCTGATGGATCGCTAGAGGAAATCGAGCGCAGGATTACCACAGATATCACTACTCGTGAGATCCGTACAACAACTGTGCGTGACGAGATGGGAAATATTGTCAGCCACAGCCAGGTGAACCAAAAGCCGAGGAATACTCTTTAAAGCTTTATAACTTCTGAAGCTATCATCCATTCATAAAATTAAATATAATAATGTAAGGATAGAACTGACGATCTCTCGAATGTCTCATTAGTTAATGCTTGCTTTTCTACTTAAAAAATTGAGTAACCCTCATTTCAAAGATTATAACATTTCAGACCGTCTCTCATGGCCCGATGGAAACTGACACTGAGCAGTATGCGATAACATCAACGGACCATTTCCGACATACTGCCAACGGCGAAGCAGTGACCGGGATCCCAGAATCCTCAATAGGAGGAATCCGAGAAAACGGGAATGCCATGGTAAATATTATATAGAGAGTGCACTTCTTTAGTATTCATGATAATATCAAATTCCAAGTAAAGAAATTTTCGGTTGTTCTCGAAATTCAGACGCCATAAGTACTTACCGAAATTTCGTTTATCCATTGTTGTAATTAGAACATTTTTCAAAGAAGAACTGAACATTTAATTAATATTTTGCAAGACGGTGAAATAACATGTTATCAATTCCATGATCTCACTATTCAGTATGGATCGGACGTGGAAGAATCGGATGCAGGTAACGCTACATACGACAGAGTTACACAGTTTTCACAGTCACATGACTTTCTTCCCGGTTCGGACCCACGAACGGGTATCGAACGACGTCGAAAGGAAGTGCTCACAACAACTACTGCCAAAGAAGTCAACTACTTCTAACTTGTTGATGTGAGACTTCTGATTCTTTCATAATTTAAGAAGTACTGTATAGCATTCAGTTGTTTACACAGTTCATAGACGAAAAGGATTATTTCACTTTTCAAGCCTCATCGAAAATAACGAGTATCCCAACATTCTAGCTCACTTCCAGATCGTTTGTAGACGTTTTTCTTTTGACTTTTTTTCTTTTTAGAAAGCACCTTAGAGATTTAACATATTATATATTTTCGAAACATGATGATCTTTCACTAATCGGCAATAATGATACCAATTTCCCCTGTCCTGCCGAAGTGTTTGGTGCTAAACTTGTACGTATTCTCATTGATTTCTCATTGATCTGTCCATTTATATAAATTGTCTACGTTGCTGAGATATTTGTCTTCAACTGATTACATTAAACGAGTGTAACATTGAAAACAACACGGAGAACCTCAACGTTTCAAATTTGTCGAGTTACTTTCGCAATTACGCTCAGTTTTTATCTGATAAATAAATCATGTTGCCTTTTGTAAATAACGTACAATATGTTGTGACTAAATGGTTTGAAAAGATTGCTAAAGAAAGCAGCAAAGTATTCTCCAATAACACATGCCTAGCTTCGGAGACCAAGTTTGATGAAATTATTCACTGGACTCACTGTACTGGATGAATAATAAACACTTTACTAACGATAACAAGAAATAACGACAATCCTCAACAACTGTAACTTTGTGCAACATTGAACATATGAACAAATCCTACCAAAAACCTGCAGCTACCATAGCGACTTTTGAATGTCGTGTAGTAGACGCATTGCTGACCTGCCGCACAGCTGAAGCAATTTTAATGATCAACTAAGACCTTTGCTTTCATATATTCTTATGAAGCTCTTGATGACGTAAGTCTAAATCAACCTGTTGGCAAGCTGGATTGATTTTCTTCTTCACTTCATTCCATCTGTCCAGATTTTCTGTTATAAATTCTAATTTCAGGTGTTTTTGTAACGTTGGCTGAAAACCGTTTCATCTCAATAAATATTATAAGTATCATAGTATCATAATAAGTATCGCAAGTATCATAATAAAAATTCCTGCAAAAGAATTGACAAGTGACTCTCACCACATTATAATAAATAATTAATATTATATTAAATTAATATTGATTATAGAAGAAATTATATGTATGAAATGTATTAATTAAGCAAATTCGACAACTATATGTTAAATTCGTTAAAACTGAAAAGTGTTCTAGCGATGACCAAATCCACAAACATTATATCTTCAACAATATACTATACAAAATACAGTATATTAAAATACGCTAAGCAACGCAAGTATCATAATAAAAATTCCTGCAAAAGAATGATAGAAGTGACTTTCACCGCATTCTAATGAACCAAACTTATCGGAAAAAAACTCATACAGATTGAGTAAACTCGATAACTATATGTTATGAAAGCACGCCTTGTGAAATTTAAGGTCGAAGTTACGTCATCAATAAGCGTAGAGCAAAAGCTTAGACGAAATTAGACCAGAATAAGACAATATCTTGGAATTGAGTTCCTCATGTACGCCTGTCTAAGAGTCAGCCTATATCACTTATCATCGTCCTCTAGAAAAGAATTCACAAGATAGCAATATTCCTTCGCTTCAAGAAAGCATTTGAATGTCTATGCTGACGACCACGGAAATGCCTTAGCATAGCTTTCCTGCACTCTAGAAACACCTTGGTCGAAGCATCAAGATTCCATTTCTTTTTATCAGATTTTTGTTGGCTCAAACACCGAGTAGTAAAACAACTCGTGATAAACGGTCAAATATTGTGTTTAATCGGAGGCGAATAAAAGTGGATCCAACGATACAACAAACGACACGCCACGGACACTGTGTATAAGTTATCTATAGTGTGGACTTCATAGTACAACAAACTAAAAGTACACCCTATCGGCTCACAGAAGATCCTGGCCTCTCCCTCAGCCATATCCCGTCTTCAAAAAAAGCATCATAGGAAGACTAGCTTAACCAAAATAATCAATGCTATTCACCAGCTGGTGAAGAAGACATACACGAATCAGACGCGTTTTAAATCAATGAGGGTACTTACACATAATAAAAAAAAATTCTTTCGCAAATACTTGTCGAAGATTTCAACGAGAAAATGGGGACGAAAAGTAAAAAACTTTGTAGGAATACAAAGTTTGAATTTGAACATCGAAATAAAAACCGACAATGTATTGCAACACCCTCTCCTACGTACTGCTTTCTTCATGAAACTCATTATTTGTGAATAAATAACACCGCACGTGAGCTCGAAAATGGCCAAACGATACAATCCACACGGAGACCAATCACATTCTTACTATTAGGAGATGATGTCTTACCGATTAGACCGCAGTGCCATCTTTCTGCAGTTTTGATCATCGTTTCTTTTGTGAGTGCAAAAAATCGATTCGGCAAAGAATTGGGAAGAAAATCTGTCGATGCACGAAGAGAAAAAAGGTTCACGGTAGCAAAGTTCTCACAGAAATTCTTTTCATACGTGATTGGCAAATTATAGATTTGACCAAAGACCACGAATTGCTTGTGAAACAACTGTGAGAATGTCCCGAAAATGCTTTACTTCCACAATTAAGATTAAAACGTATTTCTGCGAAAACCAAATAAATACTCGAAACTAAGGAAAAGTGATATCTAATTCAGAGCGGTCTGACACGGGTAGTAATCACCGCCAACTCTAGGTGATCGTTGCAGGAAGATTTAAAGCGGTAGAAAACAAAACAAAAACAACAATATGGATTATTAGCATGAGCCCGAAACTAGCATGACAAAAATGTCGCCTTGGTGACCATGGTAATTAATGTGTTGCTTTGTCAACTTTGCTCAACAAAGACGGAATACCGACTACTTGATGGAATGATGTGAAATTGATAACGAAAAAGTTTATACTCACCTTTTATGTTCCACGACCCCATTTACAGATCTGAAATGCCATCCGGAGGTTACGACAAAAAGCATGACAATTGAGTTTCTGGACCGGATAATATAAACGAGAGCTAGATGGTGGCCACAGAGTACATACATTATTACACGACATATGATATTTTCAGAATAGAAAGAGCCAGTACAGCGGAGAACATAGTGTGCATCGTCGTCAAAATTGCACAACGAAGATGTAGCTTTTTGACCGAACTTTTACCACCCCTTTGAAAGAGGACTTCTGTTATGCAGTACGACTTCGACAAACCTGTTTAGCATCACATAACCGTGGATAATGGAGTCGATTGAGAACATTCATATTAATTTAAAATTTTTATCAAACTTTAGTTTTGAGAAGTTCAGAATTTTTTGACGAGTACAGAAGCAGAGATGTTGAGCGAATCGAACGAAGTTGAAAAAAGGACAGGATCGTGGATAAATATAAATAAATAGGAAACCCAGTTTATGACGATCCTATGGTGTGGTGAGAATGAAATTAAGACTGTTGATTTTTAGAAAAAAGAAACCGTTGACGATCCATAAATATGGTGAGCAATATGAAAGACGAATTATGTAGAAGAGAGTCGTATGGACTGTCTATTGGACTGCCCTATATTTTTTTGCATTTTGAAACTTTTGTTTATTTATTCTGATATTGAATGCCCTCCAGAAAAAGGGCTGGAAAAAATTTTCAAGTCGCGTTCGATTTGAAGCTGCCTTTTCCAAACAAAAGCTAGATGTTAGTTACTAGTACACAATTCAATACTTACAATAAAGATAATCTTAGGAAAATTACTAAGAATAGTGCAATATAGCAATAATGATTGCAGTCTTACTTTGTATTCTTCTGAAACACCATCTGAAAGAGAAGCAAGAAGTCTCAGGACGCTGGCAAAATAACGTGGTTTTACCTGAAAAATACATTTCCCTTCCTTCAAATAGATCACCATACAACGTAATTTTACTAATATTTACGCAAACAACATAAATAATCCTCGTACTACTTCTTTATCACCTATGATAAATTACAATGATGCTATAATATCCAAAATAAGCCTGAGGTAGTCGCAAAAACTGAACCTTAGGCGGGACTTTAAATTGCATCAGCAAATGTCCGGTCTATTGTGCCTACCAATTACACTACCTAGGCCCCTGCGACCACTCAAAGATATAAGCCTGATGTAATCAACATCTTCATTGGATGCAATGCCGATATCGGTGTACCAGATAGCGTACGAGTGCTGATAAGATGCCCAGTCAGAAATCAGAGAGCATTGAAGTTTTGCGACTAACATAGCATCATTAAGAATATGAACAACGATTAAAAACCATGCTACAATTTCATGCAATATATAAAGCCAACTCTCCTTTTGTTTTATTGTAAAATTTTATCCTCTTGATTCATAGTAATAACAACTGGTAATGACAACCAAGACTTACAGCTTTTACAACAAAAGAAAAAGTAATGGGAGTAAACTTATAAAATACACTGTCCTGAAATATAATTCTTGATCTTTGAATGCAACTAAATCTTGATAAATCAGAGTGAAGAAACTTTTCTGTAAAATCCACAAAAGACAAAGAATTCTTACATTGGCGTCTTAAGTTGATTAACTCCAGAGGATAACCGTAAACTTAGATGATTCGCAACTACCAAATTCTTTACAAATGTTTGAGCATATGAAACTGTTTACCAAAAGGGTGTTGATCAAAATCAAATTCAAACGTTCTCTTATACACAAACTTTTCTATCTTAACACTTAAGTTCTCCGTTTATTCATACCGATATAATATCGTAATCGTTTTTGCTCTCATACATAAAAAAAAAACAATACTTCCGTTCTGGATACTATCCCGCAACTCTCCGGCTACTCGCACCTTCACTACCAATCAAAAACAGAACAGATTCTGTGTGTCTCGCATGACCTGCCTTTCTTTAAGCATTTCAAAAACACCGAAAAATCTGCTGGCCAACTTACAATATCTAACAAAGGTCACAGACCTAAGAATTTAATGGACCGTGTTTTTTACAATTCTCGCTCATTTTTCCCTAAATGAGCAGCACAGTGAATTGTTCTTCCGCACCCTTCTTTCATACAGCCATCTAACGCTATTTTTGATCCTTCGTATTTGGTTAATTATCGTTACCTAAATATAAATTCATAGTGTAGCAAATATCCTCTATTATGGAGGATAATTGCTACTTCTTGCGCCTTATATTTTCGAGATTCACCGTTTCTCTCCACCTAATGTTAAGGAATATCTTTGGTACCTTTGTAGCGTTAACTTAATTGCTCAGTTGTTCGTCATACCATCAGCACCTCTTTAATCAGTTCTTATTAATCACAAATAGGTTAACTATTAAACTTCCATAATATTGTTAGTGAACTTCCTTTATTATCCTTATGTGTACTCACTGTTTGGGTATAAGCCACAACAAACAAATAACCGACGTGGCTGGCAACTGTGATGGAAAAACCACCTCACACAGCCTCTCTGTTCGTGATGATTTAACTGCATTAATTCCTGATATATTTATAGTTAACTTTAATATCTTACTCTAAATAAAACTTCATTTACGCAAGTTTGATATATACATCTCAACAAATTTTAAGTCGCACTTTACATGTATAAGGGGTGGCCATTCTTTCATATTTGAGTTAATGTTCCTGGTGAAATTACCACACTAGATGAAGGCTTCAATGTAAAGTCTTACAGTTTAACACCAGTTTCAGATTTCTTGATATATGTAAATTCTCAATGATGAGGACTTATTAGATCTTCATAGTAGAGGTGCCACAGTTGCACGCCGGCCCGAATCAGTTCGCGCCCCTGAAGCTTAGCAAGCCCGCAATACCTCGAAGGTCGATAAATTGATTTCAGAGAAATCTGGCTAAGATATATGATATAAGATATCTAGCACTGACTTAGTGAACAGTAGTCAACTCAAGTCACTGTATATACTAGTCTAGAACTCAACCACCTCCACGATATCACGTTGAACACGAATGCGCAGGCGCATCCCGCCACAAGGAATTAATCAACGCCAAAGCTTATCCCATCTTATATTTTCTATACAAACAATTTCGTTTAAAAAGTGGACTTCGCGAAAAAACCTCTGGTTAATGCAGATTAGATCAATATAGATTGAATTATCACATCGTGCACTTAACATAAAATGCCGGTGTTAATATATTTATATTTTATCACCCTGCAAAAACAAAAAATAACGCGATTCATTCATAAGCACTGTACATTTCCCTAGCGCAAGCATAAGTATCTGCACCAACTTCAGCGTTCAACGAAATAGAACACTGATTTTGTGATGCTAAGTCAATTGGAAAAAATGTAATAAGCGTGACGATTAATAGTCACATTTTCACGAAAAGAAACTAATTAGGACATTTCATTAGTATGATAATAGCGGTAGTGACTATAGTATAAATAATCTTAATATAGTATGAGTACAAGTATTCATTAGCATATAGTAGTACGACTGTCACAAACCATGTTAGGCTGAGATACGGAGGCGGAAATATATTCAGAAGACAATTTCGCAATGCATTTGACAACAGCTTTTTCGACCGAAACTTTCCGCAGTACGTTTTTATTCAATATGGTTGACAAACATAATAAAGCTTCTGTCTAAAAATAATCCATCTAACAACGACAAATGATTATTCAAGAGAATGAAATATAGTAACCTTACGAAAAACTCTGAAGTCGTCATTGAAACTTGCTTTCACGAATATGTTGCTCTTGGAGACAAAAGCATACTGAAGGTTTTGAAACAATATTATACACAAAATATTCTATAAAATCACTAATTAAACCTATTATACCGGATGTCTGATAATTGCGGCGATTGCCAAATCACAACCTATGAGACCATCTTCCTGGTTCATAAAACGTTCGAAGAGCCCAACGAATGCGGATAGAACACTTTCAGAGCACACACCATCAGGAGTGATACCCAAGGAAAACTGAAGAACACATCAACCTATGACTGTAGCAGTTTATACAAATATCCAGTAGTTACTATAGTAATAATATCAAAGAAGATATTTTGTTTTTTAAAATGTACTATAAATGATGAGAGTGCAGCTGCAGTAGACACTAGAATTGGATTAGAAACACCGATGGTTTCATGAACCAGTTGATCCAGAAGGTTTAAAACTTCTTCGTCAACCAAATAGATCTGAAATATGCAGTTGAAGTAATAACGACATCCACAATGACAATCATAAGACTGTTCTCACCTTTTTAAGGCGCGATAAAATATTCAGTAAGCTTATTGTTTTTTTACAAATTGGACTCTCAGCTTCATGTTTTAATTGAAGCTTTGCCAACTTAAGCAAAGGAATGATCATGTGCTGAAAAATGCCAATATGAAATAAAGTGGCTACTAGTGAAATAAATTAACAAAGTTCAACTGACAATTTTCACACTGGATGGCGTTTCAGGAGACGATATAGTAAAAAGAAGTAGATCAACAAGTCTTAAACGAAAAGCAGAAGCCAATGGGGCTATCCGTTTTCTGAAATCAGCTATAAAATTGTTATATTCCTTGAAAATTGAAACATCAAGGTATACAATCACTATTCGATCGGCAAATTTATTCACGAATTCCAAACCATAAATGGTTTTAAGGCTATTAAAGTATTATATTAACCACGGTAAGTAATAGTACTTTAATATTCCCATGATTTACATCCAGGGCATAATAAACAACTTTTTTGAATGCATTTCTATTGTGTGTTACATATCTGCTCGCTGGTCCTTAACTGCGGTCATTGTTCAGATTACAAACTACTAGTTGAGTGGGATAGTAATAACGTTTATGCATTGTTGAAATTTACCGTTTAATATCCGAGTACATTTACAAATACATGTGATTATGTTATGTCCGAGTACATTTCTGTTTTAAGGTTTGTTGCTTATGAAGAATTAATTGCTGCTTATTATTCATTTCGAACAATGAAAAACGTGTTAGACCGAGTTCAAAATGAATCATAAAGTAGCAGAAACAACTCGTACCACAACATCTTTGGCTTATGGAGTGCAAACAAACGTACAAAGAATTGATGGTTTAAAAAGTCCCGTGAAAGAAGCAAAAGGTTCGAAGGTGAGGAACGTAGTAACCTGTCACGTGAAAATGACAATGACCAATTGAGAGCAATTATCAAAGCCGATCTTTTTAAGACTACACGGAATCTTGAAGAAGAAATCAAAGCCCATTATTTTACGGTTATTCTTCCTTTTAAAATTTTCAAACTTTGTATTTTTTTTTTGAATTGAAAAAATTTCAAACTTAAAAAAAAACCTGAAAAAAAGTCCTGAAAAAACATGATAACGCGTGTCCATTAAGCTCTGTTGTGCAGTACACGATACACATTGTAGTGTAAACAATAAAAAGATTAAGCTACGAAATTCCGCTTCATTCAACATATTCACCGGACCTTATGCCCACCTACTACTACTTCGTACAACACTCTAACAACTTTTCCCGAAAAAACGCTTCTATGACCAAAAGAATGTAAAAATTCTTTCAAAAAATAGTGGAATCTCGAGACACCGACCTTCATGATTGAAAAAAAAAGAATAAGAAAGCTTATTTATGGTAGGCAAAATGATGATGAATGTAACTTAAGCTTGGCTTGCAACTCCAACTTTGCCTAATAAAAATGCGCTTAAACGTATGTTGTTCAGTTTCAGTCTTTGAAAAATTTACGATTCAATACCGCATTCAGTTTTTGATCAATGTAAAACACAAAGCCAAAACACTTGATATGATATAGTAATAATTCAAAATAATTGGAATAGAATCCACCCTAATTATTTCAACGTAGGGTGTTATATGAAAGTTCAAGAAAATAAAGTAACAACAAAATGAATGTACTTTTTCTTCACAGGTGCAATTGATTTGAACGCCGCAGAAAGTCGTTCATCCAATTGAAACATTTCAGCGTCACTGACTGATGCATCATTCTAAAATAAATTACAAGCACTACCTAAATTTGAAGTGATAGAAGTACATCCCCCGTTCACAATAAATATATCTTCCAACTAGATTTATAGAAACACCTTAAATCACCTCTTCTTCATCATATTCATTATTCCTCCTCTTGACAGCCACGTTTCCCGAAGCACGTTCAAAAGGGCCTAATGTTTCAAGATCCATTCCCTCAAAACATAAGAGAAAGTAATAACAATAGTATGTAGGAGTACAACTTTGTTACCGTGAATATCATTCCATCAAAGAAAATTATAATACACTATTTTCTCTTTCCTGCATTATTACCTCATCATTACTAGAGGATTCAGAGTACGGCTCTTCATCAGATTGTTCATTGGTATTTGTCCCTTAAAACAAATTTTTAAAGAACATAACATAATCAATGTTCAACATTCTCCTGAAATTGATGTCAAAGTTGTGATTTCATTTTAACTGCACTGCTTTTATAGATGATTTTTCCTTTCGTACCGCAAAATTACGAGGCAGAACTGATCCCAAGCATTTTATATCATAAAACAAAGATAAAATAAGCCTTGGCATTCATTACTCTCTGTTGTAAGATGCACGAACGCATTCGTGTTCAACGTGATAAAGTGGAGGTGGCTGAGTGCGAGCGTGGTTTATACAGTGACTTGAGTTGACCACTTCATTACAAACTCGGTTCTGTTTATACTACAAAGATTTCTCTACTACCAATTTACCAAACGCGGAGATATGGCGAGTTTGGTGGACTTGGGAACGGCTGTGAACCTGGTCCGGGCCTATGTGTCAGTGTAGCACCTCCACAGCTGCGCCCTCATAATAATGAGATATAATTCGCTGTAATCTTTCTAAGAATGTAATTGAAATTTCAGATGTCAAAACATCAAGTCATATGAAATAAGTTTTATAAATATGGAATTTAACATGGTATAATCAAATGACCCAAAATATTAATAAGGTATAAAGACTGAAAAGTGTGATGAGAAAGTAGCCTGAAAATTCTGCAATTGTACTTTCAAACTAGTCAGTACATTCCTTCTGAAGACGACGAATTAAACATTTTGAAAGACAGAAAGACGCGCTTGGCTGCGAATGGCGCCTGAATGAAGTGATAATCAAAAGGATTAGCTGCTGTATAATGCATCTTCGACGCTATAACTGCACAGCCAAATTTTAGTTATTGAATTTATTACATCAACGCCTGTCATCTTATCGATGTATGTAGCCTTCTTCAAACCAAAATTGTAATAAGGCACAAAAACTATACAGTTCAATGAAACACAGCATCTTGAATCTGGAAAAAAAATTCAACACATAAAACATCCTATACTAAAAAAAGTACAAATAATTTTTTCATTTGTAATACCGAACTGAGGACGTTGCAACGGCGGAAACACTTGCCAAATCTGTGCGATAAAGTATTACGCAACAAATATTTAGTAAACCGAATCAAGGACAAAACTTTTCGAAACCTTACTGCTTCTAGGGGGGTTTTCTATGAAATAGAATAAATAAATATTAATATGTAGCAATAACATTGTACAATATAACAGATAAAAAAACATTTGCTTGCACAGCAGAGTAAGCAGAAAGATAATTAATAAAAAGAAATTTCACTGTTATGAAACTTGCCGTTCTCACGAATTTCAGAGGAATTTTCATCACTGTCATTCTCATCGACCAATTCTCCATCACTCATCATAAGAGTCTGAAATATTGGATGAATACGAACTATAATAACTTCTAAACTGAAACAAAAGTGGGCCCAACTTCAATAATATGAGCTGTATGTTCGTCGTTTACACATTCAAGTAGTTGCACAAACACATAGTACGTCACTTTGCGATGATATCTTAAAGGCTGACTTAGTAGAGCCAGAAGTAAATCCAGCAGAACCTATAAAATAAAGAAATGTTTTATAACGTTTTGATTCGCATAAGTATGAACACTAGCAAATATATTGCTTTCATTAAGCTACTTTCTGATTCATTCATAACGACATGATGATTAGAATCTTTTTAGTTAGACATTAGAAAGGTCGACCTCTACAATTTGAACAATATTCAACTAGCATTTGTGCAGAATTAAAGTACAGATGTGTCCAGCCGAACAAATGCTCGAACTGAGGATATAGCATACTAAATAGCTATACAGCATCATATTTTAACGCTCACTTTCATGCTTTCTTCACCACCTTTTGCAATTACCAGAAGTTCCTCAGCGCCTCTTGAGTATTCCTTAGACATCTGATCAGATAAAGATATTTTCGACCACAAGCTAAGACACATCCATAACACTGGTAGTGTACTGAACATAAACAGTAAGTTGTTTGGAATGGTTTAGAATCTTAATACAAAAAGAATGCCAGCCCATAGAATAATAAGTTTTTATTATTAAATATGGTGTGAGCTAAGTTCAATTTTTTCTCAACGCTAAAGAGTAAAGAAACATAGAAGTGAAATTGTTGACTAATACTTTAAATGATAAAAATATTAAAGTTGTAACAGAAATACTTCTAAAATATTGCTGCTTTAGCATGATAACAATGGTAATTTGCGGATCGATGTTGAAAAGTTTGAAAAGAATCATAAAAGCAATTTTATGCCCTAAAAAATTTAAATGGAAGAATTAAAATCCTGATCGACACTAGTATATTGAAGATAATTTCAAAAGTAATTCCATTTCTTTATGAATGTACCTCTTATAATAAGTATTCCTGCTTAGGTTTTTTATCACATTTTTGACAACGTGTTTTCCACATGTGGTCGTTACCAACTGACGAAGAACTTCTTCTCCTCCTTCTATGAGTGATACTTTCACCCATTCCCCAGCTCGTACCTAATCAATGGCAAAAATAAAGCTGCAGCAAAACAAATAAAAATCCTCTAAAAAATGAAACCTTAATTTTGAATAAAGAATCGATGCAGTTCCCAATTGCATACTGCAATTTCTCAGACCTAGGATGTTCCAATAGTGTACGAATCGTCTCCACTTTCGTGTTATCACTCCATTCTCGGAAAGCGGAGCATATATGACGAAGAAACCAGTCATTATTGGCAATCTACAAAAAAAGCTTCCATTTGTATCACGGATTTATGCGGAATCTAAAAAAAAATTGCTACTTGCTTTCTCAATGAACTTTGTACATGAAACTTGAAACTACACAAACCTGCATCCATTTTTTCACACCATCAGAACTCAAACGCTTAATTAAGTGATTCACAAGGTTGGTACCAGTCAACGAATCAAAATTCTCAGATGTATCTAATGCTTTGATGACTTCAAGTAAGTCAACATCGTCTTTTACCTCATTGAGAACAGTCTCAGCAAATTTGCAAAAATCGGTTATCTGTAAAATAAACTTTATCTTTTCAAACAAATTTAACCACTTATGAAACGTGTTGTGAAAAGAATAAATGGTAACCAAAGAAATAGAAAGCAATCGGTAGTGACAAACCATCTATGAAGATTTACAAACACATTTCTACAACGGTTGTTTCGCAAATAGTTTTACTCAGAAAATGTATCTAGCTTATGTAAAAAGCGTATCTAGATCTAGATATACACGTAGTATCTCTACTATAAAATATTTTAAGGGATTTTGAGAAGTAAAACCGAAAATGTTTGACACACAAACACAAAAGGATAAGGTAAGCCTTGACATTGAACAATATCCGATGTAGGATGCGCCTACGTCTTCATGTTCAATGTGATGACGATGTCGCAGATGTGATTGAGTAGGAGCCTAGTTTATAGCTTGGCTGCAGTTGACTGCTCTTTATCACGTCAGTTTAATATATCTTCCAGAATTTCGCAGTACCAATTTATCGACCTCGCATGGAAAATAGAGCTATTAGGCCTGGTTGGCCAGGAACCCGATTTGGGCTTGCGTGTCACTGTGGCTCCTCTATGACTTCGATACACGTCTCTACTACGAATATAGAAAAAATTATAATATTCCCTTCGATGCGCAATCAATCACAAAACTTCGAAGTTCAGAACCCACATCTCGCATATGTCTGGTCTGATATGCAACCGAATGCCTCGTTCTGCGACCAACAAATACTTCACTTATAGTTTTTATGCATGTTATCAAGACTAGCTCACTAACGGACTCAAGTTCCTCCTGAGGTTCCACGTTTTGAATTTGACTAAGCATCGAAAGTATATAAATCATACAGATATAAAGCCTTTCAAAAAACTATTCACAATGTTGACATAGACAGTCTGTCAGATATAGCAAAGTAGATCTCGTCAAGGTTATTTAGACAGTGTTTCAACTTTAGTCATTAAATCACAATCCAGTTTTCAAAGTATTACACTTAATTTTTTAGCTATAACATAGAACCCAGCAAAGCATCGTGCCATTTTGCCAGGAGCTACTGTTTGGATTATCCAAGCCCTGATAAACCAGTTCAACAACTTTTCAATTTAAAGACTATACTTATGTAACAATGCAGATAAAAGGAAATACATAAAAGCCACAAAAAATCACTATACTTTACTATATATCAACCGAAGTCAAGAAAAATGAATTTAAAGAGATTACAAGCAACATTTTGGTTTGTTCAATATCGACATACAATTTGCTTAGTTGCGCGATACTGCTTGTTATTTTTGAAATACAGTAAACATCCGCAAAAGAATGTTGCGTAAGACCACAATTATACATCAACAAATCCGGTTCTCATTCCTACTTCGCGCTGCACGTCAACAACTTACACCATTTCCTTTCCATAAATCTCGTTTGCCACACTGTCTACATTTTGAAAACGGACCTAACATGAAGATCTGTATGGTGTTCACTTTCATCAGCACCTTCGTCTTATCTTATTCGCAATATGATGATAACGCGGAATTTCTATTCGCAAACGCCAAGATATGTGAGTAATTTATTATCATTTCTGTTTTACAACTATATATAAGTTTGCTAGAGGAAATCATCATACATTAAAGAAATATCTATGAGTGTTTAAAGAACTACATGAATAGGTGGCGATCCGTTCGCTGATCCAATATGGATTCCTACGCTCGATTCGTGCAGCATCGACTGTGATAAAAACACTGAATACTGTGTAGAAAATGAAGAACTTAAACAACAGTGCAAAAAAAGTAAGACTGATTAAATTATTCGTTCAGAGAAGAATTCTCACAAAGTCCTCATTTTGGTAGATGTTCTAGACTTTATAGACGACCGAAAATCAAGGTATGAACATTGTCTGGTTTCGAAGATTGACTTTCAGGAGAAAAGAGACAATACACATGTTAGAAGCAATAAAATTTGATATCCTAAACAAGTAATAATTGATAATTTTGACAAATTAGCATTAAGTCCTGAACAAGCAGAGCATTAGATGATACTAGAAGCATGTAGAAGAAAGTGAATTTGACGATTAAATTCATTCCAAAAAAGCTGTAGACTATCAAAATCTTACCACAACTAACATAATTTATTACTGGGATTATACAACTAACATAATTTATTACTTTTACAGTGCCAGAGGAGTGCCAACAACTACTACAGGAGAAAAGAATGGTGAAAGAATTCTTTGGGGATAAATAATTATACTGATCATATTAAATAACCCATATTTTCGCTAATCTTTAAAAAGTATGTAACATATAAAAACGCTAGAGCACGACATGTGTGGTTGCATTTTTCTAAAAAATTCCACATTTCGTCGCAATCCTTGCAGAAGAAAAGCACTTTTTCTTATGTTCGCCCAAAGCAAACAAAGTCATCCAGTACTCAGAAGGCTGAGAATTGGCATCAAAATAATCTAGGAGAGTAAGTAGTACTTTGAAACAGACTGGTATTTTCAATTTATTATATAAACCACATTATAGTCACTATATCCCATTCAATCGTTACGATAGCATCAAGACGACGAATGAGTGACCCATCTCCACAAGGAGATAGATCTTGCCTTTGCCTAACCGCCCATTTTTATTATTTATCAATGCTGCTAACCAAGCGTGATGACATGAGTTGAAATTTCACGCATACACTTAATAATACCATTGTTGCAGCCAAAAATAGGAAATCATAACGATTTGAAAACACCTTACAAAAATCCAAAATATTTTACGTTAAAGCGGTGAGAAACCAAATTTGAAAGCATTATTTTTGTTGAGTCTACGTTCAGCTTCTTTACTTTATAATACCTTAACGAAAATACTCTGCTATCAATCATCCAACAATTATTGTAAATGTCAATGGAAGAAAAAATATCACCTTTTCACGAAAAAGTCTTTGGTGCGCACCTCGTTTATATCGTGAAACTTGCACGATCTTGTCAATGATTGTGGGTGAAAATACGGTTAATATCTGAAATTTTAATTATTCGGAAAGAAAGTAACCTATTACGATATCTGAACACGTACAAATGAATGAACACATCATCACCTCTTTGTGAATGGCTTCGCTAGTGGACAGTGTTAATCTAATGATGTAAAGGATCCTCTCGAAAATTTTTGATTCATCTCCTGACATGCACCATTTCTCGATGACATCTGACATAATGTGACATAAATATTAGGCTATTTTCAACAATTTCAACCATGTTCTTCATAAAAAATCTGTGCACAAGAATTTCATATAAATTTCGCATTAATAGCAAGAAATGAAAGATGTCATAGTTATTACTCACTATTTTTACTGTCATGTTACATAGATAATTTCTTGCCTCATGAAACGCTATTTAGTAAAAATACAAATATTTTGCAAATAATCAATAAATCAATCCAAATGAAGGAAATTTCAAGGTTTTGCTCAAACGCTCGAGATTTGTCTTGAAGCGCGGGCGGTCCAGTGCCGCTTACACATCATAAACACTATCATTGCAACAGACTCTCTTCTAACCATAAATATTTAAAATGGCTGTTTTCTTTGTATAGCAAAAGCTGATTTTATTTCCTCTAGTCCCATTTCTTATATATCCATATTTGGCTAATTGTCACTATAAAATCACATGTTTTACTTCTTGATGTACTGTTATTGATAAAGTTGTGTTTAATTGTTGTTTATATAAATGTTCGTTTAGTTGAGCTCGAGGTGAGGTCGAGTCCTACGTCTTCTAAGACACAAATAGCTAACATGACATATACAAAGCGCACACAGAATATATTTAAAAATAGCGAATATACGAAAACAATATTTAAAAAATAAAAAAGAAAAACCACATAAAATAACTGCAGGTGAAATCAAAAAAGAAGCAAAGCCATCAAACTTCCGGAGAATAGCCAACTAGGAATTTTGCTCATATATGTGTATCAATTTTGTTGATAGATGAGAAAAACGACCTTTAACGAAATATGTCTGGACTAAAACTAATCTAATACGGACTAGGATATCTCATAGCACAGACTAACCATGAGCAACAACAAAATGGAAAAAAAATGGACCAAACACTACGCTCCTTGCAAAATAGCATAATGAACTCATGAATATACCGAGCAGCACTCTTTGCAGAATCTTTCTTCGCATAGTAGAATCACCAGTAATTCGTGAGTTCACTAAATTAAATATAGGAGAAGGACAGCAACAGCATATTGCCATATGCGAACATTATGGAAGAACCATGTAAAAAAAACGAGTATTGTATAAGACTTCTATAGGAAGACGACGAAACAACAATACTTGATGACAGGGAAATGGTTGCTCACAGAGATCACGGAATAATTGCGGAACAGTTACAATTTCACATTTAGAAGATGCAGACGATCGATATTCCAATGAAGAAGCAAAATCATATCAAATAAGGAAACTACATAATTAAGAATCATGACGTATCAGTACAGCACAACATATCAAACAATGAAATAAAATTATCGTTATAACATTCTTTTATTTTTAATGATATAATAATATCTCCACTGATGTTGAGTTGAATGCAAAACTCAACCTTAGCAGGACTCAAACCCGCAATTGCAGATATTCGTTCTTCCAAGCTTACCGAATACACTAACGAAGCCCTCGCTCTGCGATTACTCAGTGTTTCACTTATTAGTTTAAGTAAAACAAAAATAGTTGAATGCCTTGAGGAGTTTGAACTTACGTACCCCGAATAGTAATTCTAATCAGAACTTGAAGCAAACTACATTCCACAAATACTAGCAAACTGTGCATGACAACTTGGGCCTTTTTCGCACCTAACAACAATTCACTTTTTTTATAGAGAAATTTAAGTTTAAATCGGTAAAAATCCGCAATATTTCCGAACATAAACTTAATGCACTAACAATGCCTATCTGCTTTGCTCATTTGATTAAACACAGAACCATACATCTAGTTGGCACCGTAGTCATTGAAGTAGTTATGGGTCGCAATCTCTGAGTGGACGATATCCAAATAGATCAGCAATTGAAGAGTCCACAAATCCAATCATTACAATCCTGCCTAATGTCATGTCATAGAACAATGCTATGAAACTAGGAACCATCTCGGCTGCAATCATCGGCATCATTAACGCTAATCCTAATTTGAATCTTAAAAATAAGTTTTCAACCAAAAACTAATGTAGTACAACTATGGAACAGGATTCATGATGCTGGAGGCATTATCAAGCAGCATGAAAATAGAATAAAATGAAGTAATTCCAACAAAATGTCTATGGTAAAAAAAATCTTGAGAATGAGCATAATGTTATACTATTGTATCACTTATTTCCAAAACCATAGAGAGCATAATGAGTACAAGATACTAGAAAAACAAGCTACGGTACATCCCTCTTTACTATGCCGAAACTGAGTACGGTGACTTCTAGCCATTTTTACTTATATATAATGAATGTGACCCTACGAAAGTAATAGTCTCACGAAACGCTATTTAATACAAATACATGTGGCTTGTAAATAACCATTGGCCCTTCAAGCTTAACGTTTGCGCAGCAAGTCAAAACTTGACGATATCTACTACCAAGCGCTACCATAAATATATCATTCATGAAAATACGCATAAACAAAGATCATACTTCTATAAATATCTGCAAATTCCCCTGATTGACGCGAAGTCTCAAGCAGTAACTTCAGGAACGGTTCCAGAGCAGAAGCATCGCATTTCTGATATGGTAAACCTTTATTTCAAAAGAAATGCAAGTTTTCACGAAATTTTTACCTTCACTGTAAGCAACAAGAACGTCAAATCACTTTGGGAAAATTTGCATGATCCATCTTTTTGAACAAAACTAACAGCCTCAGCAATACATGACTGCAATTTAATCGCACATTAAACAGAATAGAAACGCAGAAACTTCAGCATAGAGGCTGTTTCAACATAAAAACATACAGAGAAACGGTGTCGAAGAAGTAAAATAAGGTAGACAAACGCCACAGAAGATTGAATGAGAGCAGTGTTTAAATAACTTTCAATAAGTGGAAGCACTTCCTAAAAAACCCAGTTATAAACAGAGCACATAGAGCTCATAAATCATAATCTTACATTTTTGAATCTCTTTTTATCCATTTTTTCCACAATTTCAACTATCAACTGCGCCACTGACATTCCTAATAGAGGACATAAGCGATAGATTTCAAGCTCATGATTCAATAAGGCAACATCAACCTAAAAATGCGAAAGAATTGACTCTATGAAAAAATATTTTACAAATACAATAATATGAATTTCAAACCTTTACGTATGCATGCGACCTGACAATTGCTGAAACCAATAGATGATGACCAATAGCGTTCGATTTCTCATTCCCCTTAAATAATGTAATAACCGTGCACATTTGAAGAAACAAGCCCTACAAAGTGTATAAAAACGAGGAACCTTGTCTTGTAAATCTAACTTTTTCTTAGCAATCGCAAGCAGACGGTCCACTGTATAAAAATTTTTCGATTCCATAAGAAGAGCACAAAGCGCAGTAGCATATCTGAATAAAATCCAATTAAACTAATTATGAGATAATGAGAAACGAGTGTACCCATATAATTGAATCACAGCCCACTTCATTTATTAATATTCTACTCATTATATATAATAAAATCATCTACTGGCAATGTTTTTGCCTGGCCAACAATACTAAGATTGTTACACAAGATACGATAGCATAGGTATTTTTGCTATCTTCAAACTATAATCATCACAATTACGAATCCGTACCACTCTGTTCACAAAAGATGAAAATGACTACAAAATCGAGAAAAATTTCAACGTCTTAGAAATAAACACAAGATCTACACTTCGCAAATGCTGATGAAATCGACATAAGACTAACTAGAGCAAAACACATAACGCCTTTTAGTTTGACTAGAAATTTTGGTGAAGAGCTTCATAGGAAGTAGGCAATTGCTTTGAAAACTGAAGTGATGAGGTCGTGAAAGAATCTAACAAAGAATGCTTCATGAATATTCAGTAAACTCAGTAAAAAAAATTAAGACGAATGAATTAATAACGAGCCAAAACTGCACAAGGAAAAATTGCGCAACTTAAAGTTACACAATTCAAGAAAACTTCATGAAATACATTTTAATGTATCAAACAGAGACTGATATATGAAATATGCACTTAACCAACCCTAGGCGAGATGCTCCCCGCGTAGAACTTAGTCCTGTTATTAGACGTTCGACGCAGTATTCATTTACGGAAGGATCTAGCTTCTGAAATCAATAAAATAAATTCAATATCTACACTGTTGTGCTAAAACACATACAATTTTCGTCAATAACCTATTAATAGCTTCGACTCTCTTAGTCTTATCAAAATCGGCAAGGTCGTAGAATTCGTTGAGAAAGTCATCACTAGGACGCATGTAAATACTGAAAGCATATGTATTCTAAAATATTACAGACTGCTAGGTTCGAAAAATACTCGAAAGTTTCAGAAGATACCAACAAGCATTTTCTGATTTGTTGTACGGTGCCCAGTAAAATGGAGCATTGCGGCTAAATATTTACTTCACGGCCGAATTTTTTCTACAGAATACGTGCTTGAGAATTTCGTAGGTTGATACCCATCGTTGAAATGGATATTGAGGTGAATAGTTGCTAACCGTTTCAGTGTATGGCTTTACGATGGTTTGACGAAGCGAAACAAATTATAACAATATATCACTTCTTGAATTGTCTTCTCTCCATTGCTTTTATCTTCACTAAGGGGATTTCACGAATATGTCCGTGGATCTTTACCACTGACGATAAGTGCGCTATTGACAACGTTAGTTTTTTTTCTTCTTTCTTCTTAGTATCGTGCGCTTAGCGTTACTTTCATAAAATTTAGCGAGAACATGAAATACTCATGTTTTTGGCTGTAATAATTGCGTGGAAGGGAAGGAAAGCGACAAACTGGTTGCATTATATAAACAATGTGTTCCTTTTTTCTAAACTAGCTAATATTGCTTTGTTTCTTCGTGCTGATATGCTAGTTGGCACACTATATCTAATGATAGTTGCCGGTACGTTCTTATTAATCCGTTTTTCATCCTTCTCAGTGTTCAACTTACAGTTGTTACCATAGTTGTACCAGAACCAATATATTCTGGTCAAGAGAATATAACTTATTTCCAAGGTCCAGAATTATTCGTAAGTCATTTTCCTTGCAAGTTCTATGTAAAGTTGTTGCTCCAAGTTTTTAAGTCGACTTTGCCTACGTTTCTAGGAAGAGTTGGAGAGGGATCGAAAATCTTTCTTTATTATTCAGTTCTATACGACCTGGAGCCCAGATTGCAGACACATATCTCCAGTGTTCGCACAGTTAAGTGAGAGGTAATTTGCAGAGATTGAAAAATAAAAAAGAGGTGAACCACATGCATTATGATTTGGTCGATTCTAAATATTTTTTAAATACTGGTACGTCTAAGAGACTTAGGACATAAAAATAGAAAAGTATGCAATGATTTATTCTCTAACATATGTCTTTTAAAGGTTTGCTCTTCCGAATTTACGTTTCGGTAAACTTGATGTTGGACGATGGCCAAAAGAAGCTGATCGATTTCGTATCAACGCACATCCAACATCTCGCCAGTTGCCTACTATTTGTGTATTCAGGTACATTTGTTTGAAGTCTTGATAGTTCCTGTTACAAATTTGCTTGTTTGTTAAGGGACGGTAAGGAATTGAAACGTAGACCGCTAGTCAGTGAAAAACGTCGAGCGATCCCATTTATTTTTACACAGGTTTGCCATGCTATTTTTTCATCTTGCCTATGTAGTTATCTTAATACATCGGGCAAAATATTTAATTGTAGGAAAATTGTATACTTGATTTTGACCTGCTGAATATACATAAAGGATGCGTGGAACGTCTATCAAGCAATAATAAGAAAGAAGTCCATAATGATAAGAAGGTGCTATGACATTTTTTTATTCGTAATATTCATACATGCGTATTTATATGTTGTGAATACGTATACTTCTTAGCCATATATCTCTATTTCATGCAACACCAGAAATTTGCAAGTCTATTCTTAACATTTCCTCACTAAAACAGCATAATTTGTAGGAATTCGTTAATTATTTGTACTGCATTTGTGTAACAAGTCTATTGAAAAATTGTATTCAATCTGGTGATAAGACTGTGCACATGTAAGATGCAATTATTTTTATTTGTACTATTAAATTACGTCATATCTATTGTTTAGTGTTAGTTTTCATATCATAGGTTGAAAAGAAATAACAGAACAATCATAAACTGAACTAGACTATAAATAATAGAAATGGAAGTCACCACACGATAACTGGATAATATGAGCAGTTAAACAACGTCACTTGGATCCCAACATGCCTTATTGTGTTTATTGTTGAATAGAAGCTTGCGACAATCCTCAAGATCTATACTCAAGTCTTTAGCCGCAAAGTTTTCGATGACTCGATCGCAATCGGTTGTACGGGGCAATACACTTATCGACTGCGATATTGCCCACGCAAGTAGAAACTGCGGTATAGAAACGCAATACTTCATGGCCATTTCTTGGACATCAGGGTCGCCGAAGAGTTTATGGCGATAATCAGGTCCTCCCAAGCTGCTATAAGCCTGAATACAACAATTCTCAAAACAGAAATCAATCGTATTCTCATATAGAAGTGAGTTCTGGATTTTGAAGTATGGGTAGTAAATGGACTTTGTTATTTTTCTTGACTAAAATGCCAAAACAGTTATAGGGCTTCCAACGTTATGTAGTATGTAGCTCTACAGTCGGAATTCCGTATGACATCATCTCAGGTGGTGAATCAGGGTATGTCGTTGACCAAGAATGAGTTTGTTTATGCTTCTATATGTAGCAAGATCCAAAAAACGGACTTCTTATTTCGGTAGTGCTAGATTGACCAGCAGTTTTATTGTGCGCGTAGGTACGTTTATACATGGGCACTTGTATATGCTTAAGTGTGTGCAAATCGTATTTTTCACGTCAGTTCGGCCAGAAGCTGCAATCGAACGACTGGAAATACATAAAGCAGATTGGGAAGTAGCTACCCTTGAGTACGGTATGTAAGTCTTATGGAAAAGCTGTGCAATATAACCATAGGTTAAACAAAACAGTGGAAAACTAGGCGTTATTCTTTCAACCTACAAATAAATAGTCCTTGATAAATGCAAAGTTAGGTTCAATGAGAATGGAAAGGCTACTAAAGTATGAGATCTAAGCTAGGCTGCCTAGACGTGAGCGGACAATCTACCGAAGAATTCTGTCCGTTTTTGAAACAAAAAAATTTTTCCTACCGTCAAAGCATTTTACTAAATAATTTAATTTGTATTACTAATGATGACTTTTTGCAAGCGTGAAGCCAATTTCTGCACCACATTGCTTGGAAAGGTTTTCATTTTTTGATGAGAAAAATTGGACAAATGCTTGTTTGATATCTTATTCATCTTTGAATTTTTTGCCTTCCAAAAAATTTCGTAAGAACAAAAGAAGTGGAAATCAGACGATGTTATTATCCAGAGAGTATGGTGGATGTGGCAAAATTTACCACTCCAGTACTGTACCTTTTCAAAAAGTTCCCAAAGCAGCACGTGGAAATCTGAATTGTGCATTTTATTCGGTCTTGTAAACTCATAATGTATTGGTCATCAAATGTTGTACTATACACATAACAGTTTACTATTCATAGTCAAATTTGGTTTAGAGGTAGAAGGACTTTCCAGGTTTACAGTATGCTCTTCTCTTTACGGTGTTTCCGAAGATGATTCATATTCCATCTCTAATCATCATCGTTTCAAGAGGAGCTCAAATCAATTCCAAGCAAGCAGAGATGTGCAAATGACGACACAGTCATCCAAATTTTTCTGGCTTATTTGACGTGAAATGCGCTTAACAACATCGTAGTTGATTAAAGTGGGTCGCCCAGAAGGCAGCTTATCAGGATTGTCGAAGTCATCTGTTTCAAAATTTTCAAACCCTCTTATGCATGCCTTACGACATGAGTTGTTCACAAAACTTGGAACTCCAGGCGAGACGCTATCCCATGTGTTGCGATCAACTCATCATCGTAAGGGTTGGAAGAACATTCTTATAACCGATCATATTTGATAGAAAATATAAAAATAGTATTAGTCATCTTCTGTATATTTTGTCAGAAAACGTAGTTCCACGAAACACTTCTAATGAATCCTCACATGCTCTTATACCATTTCTTTCTTGATGGAATTCTTATAAAATACAGTGGCGTAAATAAACCTGCACAGAAGCCTTGGGTAGACTATCGCTTCAAACTTACGAATAACACAAATAAACATTGTTCTAGTTAATTTGCTACTTCGGTACTTATAGACTGAGCGATGGAAATAGAGAGGCAAATATGCAACAAATAAACAAACGTATTTTCTTGTCGAAAACTGTTGTCATATAAACATTCGAGTAGACCTAATACTACAGAATCACTCAACATTGGTTGAAGAAGTGTTCCAAGCAAACCGACTTACAAAATTATCGCCCAAGCTGAGAACTTTGTCAATCTCTGCATGTAAAATGAAAATTCGGTCAAGCAATATTCGATCATTAAGTGAAAAGTTTGATAAGAAAACAATTCACTATGTGTTTTTAGATAAGATATGACATCCACAAACAGCGATAGACTCACCCTTCCCTTCAGATTGCCCAGCTTTATTGTCTTCACTAAGGACCGAAGATATTAGAAACAGAAAGCCGATCGCTCATTACATAAACATGTACTTTGTAGAAAATTGTCATTAAAACGGATAGAACTTTCCGGTAGCCCTAATAGAACACCTTTATTTATACCTTTATTCAAGACATCTTTTCAGTACATCTTTTATTCTTCACTATGCAGCATATTTGATGTCGTTCTCAACCTAATTCTTCCAAGACAATCTAGTTATTATTGAAAGGTCTAATTCTCTCAATTTTCGAAGTACTTATATTCTTCCATAAACGATGCATTGGCTGAACCAAACAAGTTGAACGTAGCAGCACACCAACATAACTATCTGACAACTCTACATTGCTCAAAGCAACAATAACTAAAAACGCTCGTAGCGTCAACACAAACTCATTTCAGCAACTCCACGGTCGTTCGTGAAAAAACTAATCTACACGAATCTTACAAACCTTAAGGTTGGTAATTTATTGGTTGCTGCAAAATGAACATCAGTCAACTTCAACGCAAATTTAAATGAGCGCGAAGTATCGCCAAAGCACAACACCTAACAATGATCAAGGTTTCCATAGGACCTTAGGATTGGATAGTCAACAAGTAGTCAGTTCTCATATTTGGGATACTGTAAACTCACTTGCTTTATGAACTGCTAATTTATCGTTTGTCACTGCTCATCGCATTATACTTTTCAATTTTTCACATTTATTTCGACTAATTTTTGTTGATATCGTACCATAAGCCCAGCGTGATAGGAAGAAATGTCCCACATATCGCCTTTTTAAACTACTGTAAACAACAGCATGTTTATCAGCCGTAAACAAGCGCATCATCTCAATGTCAGTCAGTCCAGTCATTAAACAACTAACCAACATCAGTTATAGTAGTGCCTATAATACAGCTGCATACACCACAACAAGCTATAACCACTCAGTTCCATCTGGTTCACCTCAACCATCACAACCTCTTTTTCCAAACTTAGTACTCTTAGTGAAAAATTTATCACAAAACACTAATTTCACAATAGCCAAAACATAACAGGCCACGAGATGAACAACACGCTTGGGGCTGTATGCCATCACTTGTCAAACATTTTACGCAAACAAAATAGCTATGAAAATAAGTACTGAAACAGTACATGACCGTGAGATATCGTTGTGAAGCCACGCATAAAAATACGTGTAGCACTGAAACAAAGGAAATAGTAGAAGAGGAAACGATGTTAACGAAAAACAATGAACTGCATCTATGGAAATGAACTCGAAAGGAACGAGGTCTCGATCTAGTAATGAAAGAAAATTTGAGAAATCCCTTGCAAAAATGGTACATAATAAGACAGAAGAAGTATGAAGAGAAGGAATCGAGTCAAATAGAATTAATCCATAATGATTTCATCGACCACTGAACGTTTGGCGAGAACGATGAAAAGCAGTCAGCTATTCTAAAAAATTTATGAATTTAAAAGTCGAACTTTAAGGAATCAAAAAGCGGTGTCTAATTCTAGCTCTGACAAAATTTATTGTTAATGCTCCAGCATCAGGCTTTATTGAGGATGAAATCCATGTATTTTATATACACTTATGAATGTACTATATAGACGATCCAGCACTTTTCGAGATCACCTCCAGGCGACTTCAGTGTCACATCGTGTCAAAGTGAAAAAGTAAATAGTGAAAGTAAAATAATAAACAGTTTTTCGTGTCCATCAAATCCTCATGAATCCGCTTGGTTAGTTCTTTGAAAGAGTCGATGATTATGATAAAGATTGAACAGACGAGTATTTTGACTCTATCGACATCTTGTTAATCGTTTCTAAGAAATTTTTCTGCGTCATCAGCTATATACATATCGATGCAAGAATAAAGTCGTTTTTGGCCCTTAATTACCCTCGATGCGCTGCAACCTGAGTCATGTTACATACATTCGACTGAGCGCTACAGATCCTCGTGGAGCGTATGAGTGTTGTGGTAGTGGATTGATAGCCACAATAGTACTACACAGAAGGTTCGCGAACTTTCCTGACATATCCAGCAAAAGATCTAATAGATCCTTCAGATTATCATTACTTTCACTTTACTGAAAATTTTTATAAGTGGTCATTCAATCATTGTTCCTTCACTATTTATAGTAACACTTTTTAACATTCATTTCAATATAAAAAAACATATGTTTCGTTTCCTACAAGTATAAGGTTAACAGCATTCAAGCTTCTTCGACTTTTTTGACAAACATGCTTGTCAAACTGTAAAGGTCAGTTGGCTTCAACATAAAATAACAAATTTCAAAATCGTCTTGTACGGAATTCGTCTGAATAATACTTTCACACAGTTCAGCAAACCAAATTCAGTAAAATAAATTCATGCACCTACTCAAGGTAATTATCACCTTTTGGTCTTTATCAGACACTATGCTAATGTTCTGAATATTTTTTTAAGTGAGCAATTAATATTAAACATAAAGGAAATGTTACAGCGAATGTTCTACAGAATGGCTTACGAGTAGAACATCCACAAAACAAGGATGAGTGCTGTGGTAATCGATTGATAGCCAGCCAAAATAATACCGCACAGTCCACACCCAGTGTGACCAATATTTTTGGACAAAAATAATTAGTGAGGGTGAGATACCTGGAAATGAATATTACGTGATTGGCAAAATTCGAGTAGATCCACTTGATGAAAGTGCGGATGAAATTCCACCTGCAAATTTCAAAGCAACTAGTTACTTTAATTAACAAAGAAAGAGCTCAATGAAAAAGAGTTACTGTGCTCTGAATCATATTGACATGATATGAGTTCAAGCAATCATAACAATAACTATGACACATATAATATCTGAAACGTTGTCAATGGTGTATAAATCTACCTCATCAAAACAATCAACGTAGAATTGTTGTTTGCCAACCTCTTTTAAAGCTGCCCAGTGGCAACTTGGCCGATATTCGTGAACAAAATCAAAATCTTATAGTTCTTTCACAGGATATTTCTTTGCCGAGATTGTCAAATAATTTGATATACCACTACAGAACAATATATCATTACATGGAATTTCTAAACTCTACAGCATAAAACTGAAAGTTTAAAATCCTCGTATTTCCACCGCGCACGGAATACAAAAATTACAAATTCATTCATATATATTTTATGTTGTAGCAAAGATGTTCATCGGACCTGATTAACAGCTGGATGAATACAGCAGCGAGCGAGTAACTGCTCCAGGTGTCGAATCTCATAATTCGACACCCCAATAGCTCGCAGCTCGCCAGATCCTGAACTATCGCGTAAAAGATTCTGAAAATATCTGATCCAACGATATCATTTGAAGAGGTCCAAAGAAATTCAAGAGACGAATGTTTGAAAGCAAAAGAAAAAGGAAGCATAGAATTCACTATGCAGTACTTTAACTTAAAGAATTGATCGTTGATTTCTTAATGTAAGGCAAGTAGTAAGAGTCATATAGAGTGAAACTCGGAAATTTGAAGGAAAAAAGACGATCAATGTGATAAGATGTCGACTTAGTGCACACAATCACCACTAATCATGAATGTGATTGAACGAGAATTCAAAGACTTCAAGTGTACACCCGTCTAGTTGTTCTTTCTTTGCAATGAAGCATTTTGTTGCTTTAACTCTCAATGCGATCTTAACCAGTAGTTTCCTTTGCATGCTACACCTACTATGGAATTCCTCAAGAATTTCGTATGTTTGTTGGCGATATTCAGCATTTCGAGGATCAACCACCGATCTTCTGCTTGTACCCGGCCAATGGATCAACATTAAGTCAATGTAGTCGGTCTGAAGGTTCTCCAGAGATCTGAGATCAGTGTGCTTTATGCAAAAGCGTAGTGCAATGCAGATTAGTATAACGCTTTAGCAGAATTTAACAGTTGTTTTTTTGGGATAGACATAAATCGACTAGTAACTTACTTTCTTACTGACTTCCTGGCTAATTCTGTACCTTGGTTAGCAGGAGAAATTTTTGATGTAATGAAAATGTCTGATCTGAACAAAAAAATTCCTTACACAAATATCTCTCTATTAGGACATAATAACTCCATAGATATCCCACTTTATTGAGTTGAAACTTAAATTTAACTCAATTCAGTACAATGTTGACGATCAAATTCTACTTCAAACGTTTACACAGTACAGTCTTATGAGCAGTACAAATCAGAATTCAAATATAATATCTGTACTCGGACAAGAATCTTCGAGAGCAAAAAAATTTTTGTATTATTAGCATGAGGCTTGATTGAAATTTTTGCGAATCATTATGAAGCCTGAAGTAATCAAACTATGAAATAAAATAAAACAAAATGGAGATAATTAAGTAAAGACAAGAATGAAGATGAATGGTAGAAAACGTTGGGAAGTGCAAGACTTTTACTTTTTGCATACTTTGATGGTTGGTGTTCACGTACTGGGTGGGCTTTAGCCACTACACCACCCAATAGCATAGATGGTTTAGCTTGATGATCCCTTACGCTTTTCTATACAAGCAATGATCGGCCTTTATGGACCATAGTAATATTTCCATTATGCAATTTGATTTTCAATCAGGACAGCAATAAACTCTAATAGTGGTCTCGTTCTTCCTAGATTTCCATGTGGAAATGCAAACGTATCCATTCTCAGCGCGGGCTTTGTTAGTGGGTTGAATCCTTCGATATGTTTGGAAGTTGAACCCAGAAATACATGTCAGCCACAATTACGAGATAACCCGCTTAAAGATCAAATAATTTTAATTTCTGTTATTATGGAAAGAAACTGATATAGGGGAACACCTAAGGAAAAATGCAGAAAGCAATCGGCATTTCATCATAAATGAACGTTATGAATGTGTCAAACTACAGGTTCCTGTCAAAACGAAAATTTGATTCGTTTAGCATTTAATTTACCTATCAACTGAGTCAGGAAGTCATTTCCAGAAGGTAATTCATTCACTCATAAAGTTGCGATCACAGGATTTCATTGCAGTTATTCTCTATTAGAACATCGGAAAAAAAGATAAGGATGAAAGTGCAATCTGCTTCATTCTATCGAAATAAATGTAAGGTCAAAACGTCATGCTCACCTTTCCAGGCCATATTTTGGTAATACTTTTTTAAATATACGACCGAGGATCGCCTCATTACCGTAGATTTGCGCAGTGTCGAAGAAACGATAACCACAAGAAATGGCTGTGTCAATAACGTCATTGAGAACTCTTTCGCTGCGAATCTGCAAATCATCAAATTAGGAGAGCATAGTTAAAAAATAGAAATTAATAATCGATTTAAAATTAGAGCAATGCGAGCTTCAACTTAAAGACGAAACGCAAAGAATCGGACGCCTGTAAATGACATGAAAATTTCCATATACATTTAGTTTTGTTAAAAGCCCCAACTTCTTTTCACCCATATGAAATCCTTTCCTTTTCCTTGGCACTGCGAATACGACTGATACATTTTCATAAAGAAAGTCTTGAAGAAAAACAGTACAGGAAACAGTAAGGAATTGAAATTCAGACCTGATATGTTCCGAAACCTATAGTTGGCATTTTTTCACGAACATAATCTCTTCCGGAAAGTGCCATGATGAGAGCGTTCTCTACGGAACCTGTATAAGAACTACCATGCTCATCGTTTCATAATTATTACCACTTCTAAAAAATCGAGGATACTCTTCAGAACATTAAGAAAGCTTCCCATTCAAATTGAATCAAGACGGCATATTTTGACCACACTTAAAACACAAAGAAAATAATAAAGAATAAAAAATTTTTGACTAGTCATTACAATGCTTCTTTTGCCAGTGATAAGCCTTTGAAAATTAAGTGTGAAGTCACGTATTGCGAAGTGACTAACATTGATGAAATATTTGATTAGGTTTCATGTCAGTCAACATTTTTATCTCCCCATTTCTAGAAAATCTTAATATTGTTCGAAAACTCATTAAGTCAATATCGACAAGCTGGTGTTGAGATGTAAAGAATTCAGATAAACTTCGAAGGCAAATTTCTAGTCAGTGATCTAGCAGGGTGATCAAAGAAACGACTACTGCAGCCACACGCTTATTAAAGTTTCTACTTTTCTAGTGCCGCAATGGTTTTCATAGAAATACATCGAAATTTGACTGCCAAATCTACTTGATTTGACGGAATGCTCGCCTTCAGTTTGTCATGCGAAACTTCGAAGACAGGGTGTGAAGACCTAGAACTCAGGTAAATAGATTCATGCTTGAATAATACAGATAATATATAACGAGATAGTGTGCTTGAAATGAACCAGTGATAATTAATTAAGTACAAAACTAGATAAGTATAGAGCTCTTTTACACAATGCACTATCTTCCTATATTCTTTCTTAGAAAGAAAGCACTTATACAGAAA
>KN716327.1:155799-168208 GCA_000816705.1 Dictyocaulus viviparus | reverse complement strand
ATTAAATTCCATGTAGCAACCTTACTTCAGTACCAAGAGCAGAAAAAACGACTGACTCGAAAGGACCTATAAAAGCAACACTTGTTATCTATAGATGCATTTCTGATCTTTAATCGTCGAAGTAGGTCAAAACTTCGTATTTCCCCTTTCACTTGTGTGATACGCGTCTTACACCAAGCCCTTTCGATAGAGCGTTGCGTTATGCTCAGTGATGGTACATATTGCTTTCGTAGTATCCAAGTTTTTGAGACAGATGTTAAACAGCCGTTGTGTTATAATGTAACATCGGAGTTTTGTATTCTTTGTTCTCTTCACTACAACTTCGATACTCTTATATGTTTCACAACACACTCAATCCCTTTCGCTACGCTTTAGTGCTGTGTCATTCATCATAATGATCTCACGATCTAGATACACATAGCAGAGTGTAAATGGATCGTTTGAGAAGGGAACAGAGGCAGCACATGGACTGAACCATACGCATTACACAGAGAACGAAGAGTACGAATAAAGCATAAAACCATGAGATCTATAAGTTTAGAAAAGAAGAACGAAATGGAAATAAGAAATGCTCAGTTGCACTTTGCTTGCTGGTGGACACCTGTGAATCTGCTTACATGATTGGTAGACAGAATTATACCCAACGAAAGAGTATCAGCTTTTTATGAAAGAACTTAAATAGAACCCAAATACACAAAATATGCTTCAGTCTCCATCACGAGATCAGGATGTATTTCCGCATCAACCAAGCAAATACTCGGAACAACGAGAAGATTGGTCCTAAATCCAACTGCAACCCATTTGTCAAACTTTATTGAGCACGCTTTAACAAGCTATCCAATGCAATTTCCCCTTTATTTAGTGCATTACAATTTTCTGGTGTTTGGAACACAATGTTGCTCTTCAAGGTATTTTTACACCTACAAACCGTATTAATTGCCTGGCGCATCAACGGTTTGCTTACTACTCCAAGTAACGTAAGTCAATATCCTCCCTTATTTATTATTCATTCATACTTATCCATTATTACTTATCTAACTACTTAATCGCCTCTTATGACATGCATTGAACTGCTGTATTTCTTTCTATTTCTTTGCTTTTGTATTTATATTTCTATATATTCTGTTTTGTCTATATTGAGTTTTTTGTATATTGTAGAATACTGCGCTAAGTATTCAATTGTATCTAAATATCGTGTTATATTTTTTATTGTGGGGAAGCAGCGTCTCAGTGATGGAGGTGCCACAGTGACACGGCTGCCCGACTCGGTTCGCGGCCGCCCCCCAAACCTACCAAGCCCGCCATTCCTCCGGGGTCGATAAATTAGTACCAGAGAAATCTGTTCAACATAATGAGCACTAACCTGATGAAAAGTGGTTAACTCATGCCACTGTATAGACGAGGCTCGCTCGAATCACCTCCACGATATCACGTTAAACACCAGTGCGTTGGCGCATCCCACCACAAGGGATTGATCAACGCCAACAATTATCTTATCTTATTATCTATTACTATTGTAGGAGTGCAGTGGTGAAGGTGCCACAGTGACACTCAGATCCCCAATCAGTTTGCGGCCCTTCCCCAGGCCTACCATGCCGGCCATCCTTTCGAGGTCGCTTGATCAATACCACAGAAATCTGGGTAAGATAACAAGCACTGACTTGATGAAGAATAGTTAACTCAAGCCAATGTATAGACCAAGCTAGAATTCAACCATCTCCACATCACGTTGAACACGAAGGCGTAGGCGCATCTCACAAAGAGTTGACTAATGTGAAGATCTATCTTTTCTACCATATCTTATTAGTGTTAATTATTATATTACATTTAGGTTTGAGTAACCAAGTTTGAAATAACATTACTCAATTTAGGATTTACAAAACGGCTTACGAGCCCAAATTAATACAAGTGAAAGTAGCTCAGAAACAAACTAATTTGAATAAATGTCGTCGCCATCTCCATTATTGATAGCGGTGTTCTTGCTACACTTTTACTCTTTGAAGATGAAATACATTTTTGTTTAATGATTTTTGTGTCACACTACCAAAAACAAACCACTTTAATTTTCCCTTCGGAGTTTGTGATAAGCTTGAGAATCGACTGAACTCTTCAATTCTTCTTCCGCTCTCTTCCATTACATAGTTCTTCACTTTGTACCGCGACAGAACTTGATATCCCAATCACATTTTGATTGAACTTTTAACCATATCATCAAGAATATGAGCCATCACATCAACCGGCAAACCCAATACCAAAATAATCTTCGGAGTTCAGATCGTCGTATTAAATTCCGCTTTTGAGATCTCAAATAATCATTGATGGGTTTGTGACTGTAGGGAGAACAGACGATAGATAAACAAAACGAGTTTTGCCACAATATAAGACATACTCCATGGCGACCACCAAGGCAAGTTGAGCGGAAGTCACGATAATCTCATCATATATGAGAAGACAAGCAACGTGGACGACAGCCTCACCAGAAACACACATGATTGTTATTGTAATGATGGAGCTCGCTCAATGCGTAAAGTTGGGACAAAGTACGTCTTGACAACACCACTTTCACCCTTTGCAGAGCATATATGGAATTTACTAGTTTTATACGTCGTCTGCTGTTCGGAACTGTTCTGTTTTTCATCAAAATACTATTTTCTCTGAAATAACGCGTTAACTACGCCCTTTCGTTACGTAAGTCACTTTGATCGGTCCTTTAAGTAAACATGAAAGCCACAATCTAACAATTCTAGAGATCTCAACCTCTTCATTTCGAACGTTTTTTTCTTTTTACCGCGTACTCTGGAATCAAGCTCCTTTTCTCCAGTGCGATAAAATGGTGTGTATAGCTCACTGCTCCGCATTGAAACTTTCTTTCCTCAAAAGCATGCAAAACACCTCAATCCTACATCTTACACTCATAAGAATATGAAGTCTAGACGTACACAACAAACATGATCGATGGTAGTGATGTGGCACATTCTCGATAGAAAACTTCTTTTTAATTTTTCAGAACGGACCAAAGACATGACCAAATTCGTATGAACGAATACACCAACGCAACAAGCGGTCAAATGACTGGAAACCGAGGACTAAGATTCACATAACATCTTATTATCGTCAGTTTTATGACTTAAGCTAACAGATACATAAGATCATATTGTTCTTTTTAGATGCCTCAATACACACATACATTAACTCCACACAAGTAAGTCAACCCATACATTATTTAGCACGCAAACCATAACGACTTAGATGGTGAACACTTTAATATTTTGAAAGAGTTGAAAATATAAGCCCTCAATAACTTATCTACAACAGAAAAGGAATTTGATTTTATAGCAATCAAAAAATGTTGCCAAAACGTGTTATTGCGGTCAATATCAATTGTCTGAAAACAATAAACTGTTTGATATGTTTGTGGAAAATTTATCACATATAACAGAGCCCATATAAAGCAGACCTAACTAAAAAACGATTTGGCTGATCAATCTTTAGTTTCAATGGTCACCTTCATATTATATTGGTTAAATGAGGTAGAGTAATATTACTGGTAGCAAAGGCGCAGGCCAACAACATAGGACAAAATGTATGGGATAAAACCTTCCCTGTAGTTAACTTATGAACTTTTGAGCATATAGTTTATTATACAAAGATATAAATGATTTCACCGAATTCAAATGAGAACGTAAATAATCTTGAATACAAACAGCTTAGTTATTACTATTACTTGATTGATGCTAGGCAAGTAATAAAAGTAAGAAGTGTTCATGATGAAAACTCTATAAATAACTTAAAGCAAAATACACGTAATGATGGAGTTCTGGGTCGCTTTCACTTAAAGATCAAGGAGGTGAGGATTGCCTTTGAGGCTCTTCGCTTTGTGGCTGAACATGCGGCAATGAAGATACGCGAGGCGAAGGATCTTCAATCAGAGATTGGGGAAGTGGTGCAATAACTACTTGAGCTACTGTTTGAGGTGAACCATCTCGTGAAGCTGCACTTAATTGGCGGCTTTGAGAAAGCAGTTGCCTCTTTACGGCAACACCAGCAGCTGAAACACAAAGTTTACAAAACAAACGGAAAAGAAAATTGGTTTCTAGAAACATTCTGTTAGTTAGTGTTAGTGCGACAGCGTAAGTTCAACTTACCAAAAATTACAAAATTAGGAAAAGACATTCTTAAAACCAAACTGAACAATGCAAGTAGCAACATAGCAGGGAATCCAGTCAGTTATTTTAACTAAACGCTTACAAAAAGAATATTGTTTACAGAAGTAATTTTTGCTAATGTTGAATAATGACGAGAGGATAAAGAAAGCATGAATGAAGCGACTATAACCTACGCATTATTAATGCAGTTCTCCTATTTACCAGAACATATTTCTCTACTGAAGAATTACTATGACGTTTGCAATTATTATAGAAAACGACAAACGCACATATCTTACTATTTTGTCAAAAAATCAATACGATTGACTCACATTCCGAAAATGGCGAAGGATGTCGAACTGTGGGCGTCGTAGATGCCATAATAGCCGACCCACCTGATTGAACGCCGGATTGGATCGGACCGGACTGAGATGAGCTTGGTGTTGCAACATTGCTACCAGGCGCCATAACCACATTCATAATACGTGTACCTTGTGAAGAAAATCCTCGTCTTAAAAAAAACAATCATCATCGTTTATTTCAATATAAATATCTAACAACTTACGGCACAGTGCGAATTTGAGGTGGCTGACCTGCTCTCGATGGTACCATAACAGCAGTCATCTAAAGGAAAAATGGATCTATGATTATATTACACATATTATATCAAGAGAGAAGTGATACAATACACACAGGTGATTTCTGTGTCATTGCTCTTTTCTGCGGTGGGATGCGTTGCGTGGAAACCATTCGTATTTGCTGTTGTGGTACGACGTATGGTCGATCACCCGGTTGTGCTGATTGTTGAACAAACATACGAGGAGCAGTTGGCTGAGCACGTGATAAAATTTCAGATAAAAAAGTTCTATTTGTTTGAATTTATGTATAAAAAATGTACCATTAAGAACACACGCGACAATACACTAACTAAATGTGAAAAAATTCGAATTCCATGCTACTTTTCATTCAGAAATACAGCACTAAGATAATAATAGAATATCGACAAAAAATTATTGCAATAATAACTTTGTCGACTGCCCTTTTATAGCTTGGAAAGTTCTTTAAATAAATATTAACAATTACACGTGAAATGCTAAGAATCCTCACCCTTTGCAGTACTCTTCCCCTTTGAGCTGTACTGACACTAGTTAGGCTAGATTGAAAGAGTGTGCTGTTTCCCGAAACGGTTTGTACATTGGTCATATAGCCTCCTTGTACCTATATAAGTAACAAACTCAACAGAAATCCTACCTTATCATAACAAATTGTAAAGAAACCCTTGCGAGAGATGGCGTTGTAGGCGGAGTACGTTTGTTTTGCGCGGTATTTGAAATCGAACGATAAACAGGTTGCGAAGTCTGTCCAATTGTCACGCCATCAGTCGAACGAGTAACAAACTGCAACGTTAATCCATCGAGAAGCACAAGAAATCAACTAGCTCATTGTTAACCAGACCACCTGCATTCGAGACGAACTAGGAAGAGGATCTTGGCTGACAACAACATAATTATGTTGAGAGTTCGTGCCCGCTCCTTGAACATGTTGAAAACTACTGGCCATGGAAACGGTGGAAGAAGAGTGTGAAACTGCTCGACGAATACTTCCAACCGGTGAATGTGATTGCGTAATAACTCCCTGTAAGCTCTCGCATCAATATATTACACCAAATGAATTAGTATAAGCTTACCATAGAAAGATCTTGAGTTATTGATGACTGTATAGAAGATGGATTATGAAGCTAAAATAAAAACTACTATGCCACTATATCATTTAGGAAAATATGAAAATAACAACTGACCACTAGTTGAGGAACTGGAATTACAATAGGCATTCTTGACTGAACAATATCTGATCCAGCAGCAACTGCTGGAGGACGAACACACACTGATATCACTGGGTGAGGAGGTGAACCCTAATATTATTGCTGCTATTCCATCATAATTCAGCATATTCTTGATTTTAACTCGTTTTTAAAAACTAACCGGTCTTTCATTACTAACTTGTTGCTCGGCCAGCTTCTTTTTAGCAGCCTCATGAGTACTTCGTTTTTCCTCCTAGAAAACCCATAGCGTTAAACATTTAAGGTGAAATGCTAAGAAACACAAAACTATTTATGGAGCAGCATCACGGAATAATCCGCCTACCAAATTTTTAACAATCTCATCAGGAAATTGAGCTGTTGCATATCGTATGCCCACTGAGAGCAAGACGATTTTCCTGCGCAGGTGGCAAACGACTGGTGAATTCAAGTGGTCTTGAATCTAAACTAGGCTAAAATGATAGTGAGAAAACATTGTCCAAAATAGCTCAGAATCTGTGTACTTACCACTACATCGTCGAATCTCCTTAGAAGCGTTTTGGTGTGCTATCAGTGATTCGATCAGACGTAATTTTCCTATTACTGAAGCCTCTCGCAGTTTTTCTGCATCGTGATTATACTGCAAATCGGTTGTAACTCGACCTTTTCGTAAATGAACTGGAAAACAACGTTAAAAATACTTTTCGAAAAATAAACTGCGTCAGGTAGTCTCAAAGTGATCCTAAGAATAAACGCAACATTTAGAATTATTTGTAAGAGAATGTACACACCGACTTCAGCCGATGTCAATGGCACTTTACGAGGCTTTTTTGACAAAGGATCTACAACCATCAGCTGACCGCTTTCTCTCGGTCTAACTACTATTTGGTAACGAATTGAGCACTGCCGTGGAGATCTTGAAAAGTTCAAATTCAGAAGGCTGCAAATCACAAAAATGTGAAAACTAGACTTTGGCACCAAACTCTGAAAAAAGTGAATGAAATGGCAGAAATGAGATACAGGATAAAATTACCGGAACTATGCACAAAATCAAGAAAAAAAAAGAAAAATATTTTCAAGACAAAACACACTAAGACTTCGAAAACAAAAACTAACTAAAGTAACGAGCCTGTAAAACCTTGTGACCTTGTTCACAAATCCAGACACGTACTCCCAATTATAACGTAAAGATGTCCTTTGTCTTTCGAAACTATGGCACATGATCTCTTCATTTCGAACAGCCTTTAAAAAGTAGATTGCTCAGATTTAGTGATCAGTCAAAAGACGCTTCATGTTACTGTGAGTAAAGCTTGGTCTTCGATGATGCACCACTCAGGTCCGTCATAGTCAAGTTCCTCTCGTACAGCCGGTGGCGGTGAAACCGGTCTCATTAGCTCGCGTCCTTTCTGTTCAAACTGACGTGGTGGCACTCGCCTTTCTTTCTTCACTACACGGCTTTCTGGCATGGACACTGAAAAACAACTTCAAGTATAAATTTTAAAAAATCCGTGGAGCATCATTACTTTCCGCAAAGTGCAGTGCACACACCGTTCTTTAGTTCATTATAACCCTGCATATACTGATCGAATTCAGCAGGAGAATAAGGCGTCGGGCTTTGTGAAGGGGGTGGAGGAGTATGAGAAGCTGGATTATTTAGCGCTTGTAACAGGCTCATCACGGCAGCGTCTGACGATGATGATTGCGCACTAGATAATGCAACAGGCGTAGGAGCTAAAATACTACATTTTTGTTCTACTAGTAGACAACAATGCAAAGCATAGAAGCAATATCAGACTTACGATTTCTTTTCAATGGGCTTATTGGCTTATTGAGAGAGCTGTGCAAATCGTAAATCTCTAAAGGAAGCCGGTCTTCGGACATAAAATTTCGGTCATATAGGAGATCAAGACAATCGTCAAAATACACATCATTTTCAGTATCCGAAGAAGGTGGAGTTGGGAACGGTGTCCAAGTCTGAACAATCGTTAGCTGTGATGTTTGCCAAATCTTACGAATAGCTAATAAAAAAGCAGAGCAAGCATACCAACCGGCATGACTTGATTGAGGAACTCTGGATCATACGCGAACACCTGAAATGTTAAAACTCTCATATGTAGAACATAGAAAACTCTTCAAGTTGGTCAAAAGACACATGAAATCTGGCCATCCTTTCCAGTCACATATAGCATGTAACTGTCAATCACATAAACAGGTAGTCCTAGTGCTTTAAGAGCAGGAATTACCTACTACCTACCACCTAGAACACCAAATACCCTTGATGTCTTACTCACACGTTTTTCGTAAATAACATCAAATGAAAAATCCGATGAATTTCACACTGTGCGAAACAGATAAAGCCTCGAAAACCCCAGCTGTACCATCATGAATAACTTCCCACGACTTTAATCTGAAGAATGATTCTTTCTTCATTTCTCTTTCTCATTTGGTATGAATATATTTCCTTAATAACGATTGAGAAGTCTGCACTAGTTGGCATACTGAGAATTCATAGGCTGTTCACACTGACCTCTTGAAAAAAAGATTCGAGGACGCGCTGCAGACAGTTAAGCCATAGTTCGACCATCATTTAAACTCCAAAAAAATAGAATGTTCGACTAAGTGACAAGTATGATATTTTGCCCAGGATATCGTTGCTAGGGTGAACTCAATCGACCCGATGACCAGCAATTGACGAAGCGTATGTCGAAGGGTGATTGCGGTCTGGTGAATCGCGAATCGTCACCGCGTCGACCCGTATCCTACATACATGTCGGCCACGGCGGCGAATCGCTGAGCGACGGACCAAACCGCAACCACACATGCGCGATGCACAATCAACGGGTCGACGGCCACCAGCGATGCACCAATACACACAACGACCTCATCAATATACGTTTATCAGATTACATTAAATCAAGAATGAAATGAAAACCTCTGGTAACAATACAATATTGTGTACAACACTACGCAATATAACAACATTGTTTATACGTGGCGGGATGTAGCACCGAGAGCTCAAACTGTTCTCTTTAAAATTCAGTCTAAAAGATGAGAAAGGAATCATTTTTCGCTCCTATATCAAAATGTGACGCATAGAAAATAAAACATACACTATGTATGTAAGTTCAAAAAGTGACTATTGAAAAAGGCACATAGACAAACCGTATATAACGGAATATGAGATCGCGCAGAGCAAAGACAGGAAAACATGAAGCCATAGAAAAAACAATTCCATAAGTTATTAAGGAAAAAACAAATGCATATACAGACAAATACCACTCCTGTTAATCATGACCTTCAACTGATCCAGTGTCATCCAGTCGTTGCTGGCTTTCCATTGAGCCGTTGCCAATAGTTCTATGTCGGAAATGAAGACGTGGTCTTTCGTATTCGCCCAGTCCAGGACGTTGAAAAACCCGTGAATCAGCACCAGTCGCATTTCTTGGCTGCACGACCACTCGTCGTATTGGCATTACAGCATGATGTACTGTTGTAGTGGGTAATATAACATTCACTCTATTCTGTGGTTCACGTAAAACGACATAGCGCTGTTGTGAACGTTCGGCAGACATTACACGCATTGGAATAGGAGCTCGCGAGACTCCCGGACGACGTACAAGCAATGGTGTAGATGAATGAACAGGTGGATTGCTCACAACAGCAGAATGAGTAGATTGACGTGAAGATGATGAAGAAGAATGTAAAACACGAACAGGAAGTCGAACAGTAGATGATTGAAAAGAACTTTGGGACGGTGTTGTTGAGTATTGATTAGATGAAAAAGACAATTGCGGATGACGCGGGAGGGTACGTACAGGGAAGCGTGTTCGTGATAAACAATCTGATTTAAAAGGTGAACTTGGTAAAGAACGAGATGGTGACAAGATAGATGGGGACGATGCAGAAGGAATGGCAGAGCTAGCTATAGTAGGTGATCGGTGGCATGTCGGTGGGTCTGAGCGCGGCGCAGTATCTGAAGGTGTAACTGGTGAGTTAGTTTTAGCATTTGGTTTCTCAAGAGAGACTTGTTCCCTAGTAGGAGACTTGACATTTATGTTGGAATGTATAGACTCAACTGATGGCACAACTGAAGAACAATCAGAATCAACTTTGCGTTGCTTACGACGTCGCCTTCTCTTGTTTTCATTTGATGTTGATGCTTGCGATGTTATTGACCTTTTTCTAACTTTTTCAGTTCTAGAATGTCGACTGCTGATCCGGGTAGTAGGCAATGAAGTAACTGTTTTGTGTACTGCAGAACGAAGAGTTGGCTGTGTAGTAGATATCTGAAGAGAGCCGATGGACGAAGAGCTGTCGTGAACAGATGAAAGAGAACGAGTAGAAAGTGAATTTGGAGTATTGTTACGACGACCGCTTATAGTTTTTTTCACGTTTTCATGAGGCAACGACAATCGAACAGAATGACGATGTGGTGCCCCGCGACAGGCAACCGCTTCAGAAGCAGTAGCAGAGGCTGAGACGCGGTTCTTACGCCGCGACCGTACCTCATCTAACAGAATCCCGGCTCCGTAAAAGTCGTCATCAACGTTAAACGAATCACCATCTGCTGTAACATCACTGTCGCCATCGCATAGAGCTTTATTATGGGCACGAACCCATTCTTCCCTTTTTTGTTCGATCATTGCCTAAACAACAATAAGATAAAACCACTGCACACCATTACTAGAAAATGGTGAAAGAACAAACCTGTGTTTCCCGTACTTCTTCTTCAAAATCTGGCTTGTATTCAGCTTCCAGAAAGTTAACAGCATAACGTTCAATCGGTTTTAGCTAAATGAGAGGTGATATCAAAAAGTAAAAAAGAACCCAAAGTTAAGACAGTACAAAATTTTTGTTGCGAGTACCTGACTAATGAGTTCAACATATTTGTCGTCAAGTGGCTCCTCATTGTCTAAAAAGCTTTGAATGACCTTTGCGGAATTTTCAGCAACAGCCAAATTTTTCGATTCGTCAAATTCAGCCTTATCCGCGCTGCTCTCAGCCATGACTAGTCGCGCTGCAGTAACATCTTGTTCGTCTTCCAGCAAAGCCATAGCCTGCAACCAATATATTAACACACAAATGATTCCCTATTTCAAAAAAGTACAAAATCCAAAATAAAAAGCAGAACAATGAAAATTAAACCTTTTCCACATCTTTCTGACTCTTTGGCCCTTCAGTTGAGTTAAGGTCTATTTCAACATCAACATCAAAAAGATCACTGAAATAGATATACAATGACGTTTATGTTTTGTATCGCTGAAATCATTATAGAACTACATACCGTATATTATCAACTTTCTTAAAAAAGTCAGGAGTGAACCCAGCCTCATCAATGGCCATTTCACCTAGCCGACGTTTTTGATTAGCCTTACGCAAGATATTTTCTTCGATAGTTTTTTCCGAGATAAGACGAAAAATTGTGACATTCCGGGTTTGTCCAATCTATATCATCATACTTCACAAAACAAAATCAGATAGGTGCTATAGAAATAAACATTAAAAACCGTACTCGATGACATCTATCTTGTGCTTGCGCATCCATAGTTGGATTCCAATCGGAGTCATAAAATATAACCGTATCTGCACCAGTCAAATTAACACCAACACCACCAGATCTTGTTGACAAAATAAAACAAAATATTTTAGGATCAGCATTAAATCGCTCCATCATCGCCTGCAAATTCTCATCTCCACAATAAACAATTTTGAAAATATTGGATGATTTTAAAATAAAACCTGTCGTTGTTCAACACCAGTTGTCCCATCAAGCCTAAAATATTGGTACCCATGGTAGGATAGAAACGCTTGTAAAACGTCTAGCATACGTGACATCTGAGTGAAAATCAAACATCTGTGTTTAAGAGTGTATAAATGACGTAAAAGCCGCGCTAATGCTTGAAGCTTTCCTGAAATTGATTGCCATATCCACTGTGAACTTGTAAATAAACATATATAATACTCTGACAACCAACCACAATCGTATTCAATGAGTCGAAGTTCTGGAAAATGCAACTGCGCCGATATTAGCGCCGTATGTGTTAGAGGATGTACCATGGAGATCAGTTCACTAGAAATGTCCTCAAGGCTTCTACTTATGCTACGGAAATGAGAACCTCCGCATGATGTTATCATGACAGGTGAATCTACGACAGCTGGGTTAACCCAGATCCAGAATCTAAAAACAAATGTGTTAAAAATTATATTTTAGTCATCATTAAAATTAACGCAACATCATTTGATTCCCAATTTTGTTTTCTATTTTGAAAACAACTGAATCTTTTGCCACAGATTCCATTGAAAGAACTCTCAAATGATTAGATACAATGACTATTTAACGCGATTTCAGGTGTTGGATCCTATCTACACAGTCGATCAGAATTGAAACTATACCTCCTTTGATAAGCTGAGGAACACATAGGAGTTGGACAAGAGACGCTTCCAATGAAGAGGCTCTTCATTAATT
>KN716327.1:139913-155653 GCA_000816705.1 Dictyocaulus viviparus | reverse complement strand
ACAAAAACCGGATTCAACTCAAACACCTCTCTCTCTCACTTTAAATACTAAATATGCATTCGAGGACTGTGTAACTTCAATTATGCACGTGATACACCACTAATGAAACACCATAACGAAACAGGGCTAGCGTAAAAATATAGTTGAAGACATAAACGGACCCAGAACCTACATTCCACATAAAAACAATGTAAATTGGGTTCCCTTTTCGACTTATTGTTTGCAAATGCATATTATTACATATCCTCTTGTAAATACTTATCTTATTAACGATCCATATTTACTTACATGAAAATCTAAATTGACACCGCTAAAAACTAATATTACTATTTCCAAACGGGAGCTTGACACATTAACAATAACAACTCGTATTGTGGAATCAACAGAAGTAGCTCTAAAGAAGCTTCTACAATGGCACTAAATTGTCAAAGATCAGACAAAACAGAGAATATACCTAGAGTACACATAAAATACCGAGTAAAAGAATATGAAGTATAGTAAGAGATAAACAAATCCGAATCTAATTTGGTCATACAATCACAGAACAAAGTACACCAAAGATAATATACTGTGTAACATTTAAGAATTGAATTCCGAATTAGCTTATCACATGTAGTGCAACGGGCCTTATTTGTTAAACAACCACCATCTCAGAATTGTAACAGCTGTTTCAATTTCTTGAAATACAGCAAAAATGCGAAGAAAAATAACCTTAGTTCTTCGCACAATTACCGTTACTATCGTAAACTTGCTCAAGTGGGAAAGTTTAAATAGAATCACAGAAGCAAAACGTATCACATCTTACATTCTCAGTAAGACCAGCAGGATGGCCTCCAAATTAAGTGATGAACTACGAAACCAAATACTGATGATGAACATCGACTTTCTCAAGCAACTAGCAACTCAGATCAGACTTTAGCAAGTAGAAAAACGTGATCAAATACTAACTTTGATGATCTTCATTGTTTAAACTCCAACATCCGACAATTATGATATAATCTAATAGAATCTTTCATAAAATTATTCAAGTTTAACAATGAAGGAACCACATTTTATAGCATGAAAAGGGACAAATAGAACGTACAACTAAATTTATAACGAAGAGCAACTCATTCAATTCATGATCCAAAAAGCGTGATGCGCATCGTGAGCGACACGATTCCGCCAAAAGCCAGGTGCACTTCAAGAACTTAGGTCCCATGATCGAATTTCTTCAAGAATTTTCTCAATGGTGCAATATCAGAAATGGAACAAAAAAATTATTGGATTGAAAGAATTATGTGCATTGAGTTACCGCGATATAAAGTGGAGCAACCACTGAAGTGCAAGTGTTCGAATTAGAATCAAGTTTGAAGAATACTAGAGTGCTGCTCTCCCCAACCTTGGAACTTCTAATCTCATACGTCATAATAGATTCTCAAATGCTAACACTTTAGATTAGAACGGTTTACCACGTCATTGTGGCTGCAAATAGCCAGCCAAGTGCTCATATTTCCGTTTCACGTAGAGAATTATATGAGAGTTTACTGACCAAGAACTACAGCCGATCTCATGAAACGAAAATCACAAGGTCACAGTATTCATCTGTTCCGTAAAAGTTGGAGATTGTGAGTTATTAGTTATTTCATTCATCGAGAAGGAGACGGTTAGAGGGTTAAAAAATCAAAGGATGTTCATTAAAAAGCTACACGATCGGTTCGGACTAGAAAATTAAAGTGAAAATAGAAAACACGCTGCAACACTGATTCGAAACATATTTTTCCTCAAAACTTATTCATTGTGAACAAATTTTACTGACGAACACGTGGGAGACAGCTAATAAAACAAGACACAACATGATATCTCACATTCTTACTGACAAGAAACGTCTTCTTGATACATTGGTAGCGGGTCTGTATCGAATCAGATCACTTGCATCTTCCAGCGAAAGTTCCCTCCAACTATGAGCACACAGAAAAACATCTACGATAGATTGAATTTCTCTATTCACAACCCTATAGATTTATATCGTTAAATCAACAGGCTTCTTACATCAGTAATTAGCTGACATTAATCAATAGATTAGAGATTTAAACCGTTCTCACGGGAGCAAATGTCGAGCGATAGATAATGAGCCAAACACGGGAAAAACACGTTTTTAAGTCACAACCAGAGAGTTATTGAATATAAGCAGATTAAATTCCATTACACCCTCTATTTGCCACATTCGCAAAGTTATTGATAAACACAATTGACCTCGATTTATCTCTGCCTTAACATACCATCCCTGTTTATTGATGCCTCATCCTTTTTACTATCAACGTTTTCACAATTCTTAGAAACTTAGTTTGCATCTTTATTACAATTGCATCTTTTTATGCTTGGTTTCAATACTATATGCCACTGTACTCATTACCCATCCTATGTATCAAAGAATAGCTGCATTCTATATAGTACCTAGTACCCCTCTTCTACTACACGGTTATCAATGCCGAAGCTTAAAATAGCCATACAACAACAAAAGGATACACTGTTCGCTCCACCACAACCGCACGATTTAAGTTCTCTATCAAGCAGCTCTTCCTCTGCCACAGAAAAGTTTATAATCACTACTCAACTGAACTGCGTCAACTTCAGCAGTTGTCACACAACGCGGCTCACACTACGGAGCATTCACCGCTGATTAATCACCTTTTTACATAACGTATCAAAAAACTTATGACCACACTAGAAGAAAAAATCTGTTTATAATGGAAACATACTAATTTAATTACTCATTTATGACTTGGAGATGTAAAAAGACCTGAATGATGATAAAATCAAACCAACTTTGGAAGACTCTTTAAAAAATACCTCAATAAAGTAAAAAATATTAGTGCAAGTAGCACAAAAACGGATTAATCTGATGAAATGGAGGACTTTCTCGATTACAATGTGATTTCCTCACTTTTGTTCAAAAAAATGTAAGACCCATCACCCCGCGCCATAATATGGAACTGATAATAGGAAAATGTGACACCAACTCTTTACGTTTCACGACTTCACCGTTATACCATGAAATACGTTCCAGAAGAAAACCAAGTTTAAGATGCGATAAGAAGCATGAGATGGCATGAACAATACAGCTCTTTAAGCGAATAAGAAAGATTCCAATTTTTTTCAAAACTTGTGACCACCAACTGCTTAACAACCGAAAACACCAGACTAGTGAAAAATGAAAACTTTGCGATATTCCTGACGTAAATAACAAGAACATTAGATTAAGCCCTAACTTTACAAGAAATTCTGTTACATTGATTATATCAAAACAGCGTCGAAGTATATGCAATCCAATGTGTACGTGCTTTAGTTTTGGCCGATTAGAAAAAATAGGTCAAAGCTAAAACTAAAGCCACGCTGTAATCGCTTATATCGAAAAGTTAGACCCTTCTACATACCAGACCACTATTATTAGAAACGCTGCAAAAACACAGCTTTGTGAATTCAGACAAATTCGTACGAAATGCTCGCTGCTAACCCGCAATTGATGACTGATTTCTTCATCGTTGAAAGTATTCTGAAGAAGTATTCTTCGCTAGTAGCAGCTGTTTTTTAATACTATTACATATTATATTTACCGATCCCAAATTTAACACTTTAAATAACCAGTTCCGAAGAAAAGAAAAAGGAAGCTATATGTCTAATAACAATAAAAAATGACAGGTATATTCGAGGAATTTGAGAAAATTGGAATCATGAAATGGTATTACAAAGTCAGTGGATCCTGTATTTCGACTATATATCCTCAGGAACTAGGCACTCCAACTTCCGCTATGGAAGAGTGAATGAAAGTCCTTAGAATAAAAATATACAACATGCTTATGTCGATTAATACTCAAATTCATCTCAGATATCAATCCTGATGGCCAACGAATAGCGTGCAGATAAAGAATATATAGCTTAATTGCATGAACTAACATACAGCCACTCTGATCAACCACACCTCGCCCCAAACTGGTATTGAAAATTGGATTACGCTTTTGCATAGAATCATGTGCTGTCAACTATAAACTAAACTCATATATCTGAAATCTACTTTCATTCAAAAATTTTAATTTTTTGATTTTTCCATTTTATTTTGTACGCCATATATTGAAGCTACACCATTCTCAAACCTTTTCATGATATCTTCGACCCATTCATTGAGGTCCCATCGAATATCAAAGAGACTAGTATATGTTGCGCTTGAAAAAACATCTTCCTTAGAACCATCCTCAAATTCGCACTAAATTAAAATAATGCCATAATAGGAATCAAATGAGTATTAATACAAACGGTATGAAAACTTTCTAAACAGATACCAGTGGTTTGATGGCCTGATTCAAACAAGCAATCAATTGCGAAGAATAGAAAGGACGTTGTTGACACTCGAAATGATTTAAAATGCGTTGCAACCTCGATCGATTGTTCTCATCCATACGTTGTAAAACCTCTATCTTGAGCAAAAATGGTAAGTTTGAAAAACAAAGTTATACAGATAACACCCAACTAACAAGGATATTAAAACAAACCGGTACAAGATCGGCGAACTCTCCGGTTACAAGTTCTCTATCTGAAGAAAAATCACGACGTCTTTTCAAAGGTGGACTCAGACGAGATGTCAAATCCACTAGAGATTCTCTCATTTCGCCGAAATTGTGAGTTCCACCATTTTGCATCGAATGATGAAAACCACTTAATGCTGTGGCGACCGTCAGTGATGTTTCTTTCGATACAGATGTCGAACACCGAAGAAATGGCTAAAACATCCAAAAAGATTTGCTATCCAAATAAACAATAGCTTTAGTAACTTACATGAACATTGATATCGGAATTCTTCAGTCTATGCCCGTACTGTAGCGTTTCTGACTTTGAAATCTCATCCATGGTTGGTGTTAAAATTACAGTCGAAGCTCCACCACCTGGCATAGCTGCAATTGCCTCAGGTGCAGGGTTAGCCACTTGAGATACAGGAACAGGAGCATTTCCTCCACTCGTGTGCTTTCCCACATAATTAGAGACTTCGCGTAGAGTTTTTTCGCCATTGACACTCGTAACTATCTATACCACAAATCTTACAATACAACAGAGCTGATTGATAAAACTCCGCTTCATGAATGAATATTTTTCACATGAATGCTAATCACTTAAGTGCAATGACCAGTTTAGAATGAATAACCTTGCAAATTTTAGTGTCACCAGTGGGCTTGGAACCATCCACATCAAGAACTAGGCAACCGTCGTCCACTTTCACGCGCATAGGAATTGGATCACCTCAATGATTAGAAAAGTAAAATAAACATGTTATAGAAGACGTAAACCAATGAAATTAAGAATAATTTACCTCCCTCACATCCATTTGTACTTTCACTGTCTTCTCCATTAACAACAAATACTTTCTCGTTATGAGTGAATCCTTCACGTCTTAATTCAATGGCACTCACATCAACAACGGAAGCAATCTCTAGTGAGCTCGCCTCACTAATAAGATTCTAAAAGCACTAATTGAGCCTGTACATAAGCTCTCTGGGCTATCTGAAGCTACCGTATTAAAAAATCCTCTTATTAGTAAAAATATCTACTATTTCAATAATTGAAACTTACACCGGAATTCACAGCTCTATGAAAACGAAAACCAGTTACAACAGGCGGGCGAAGATTATTAGATTCTTCCAACTCTCTAATTGATGGGGTTGGAGCGACCTTCATATATGTATTTAATAAGAAATTACACTGGCGAGCATAACTCAATCAATATATCTAAATGTTTAAAAGCAAAACTAGGACAAAATAATGATATTACCCACCGTTTTGGAAACAACACCAGTAAATCGTTTTCTAAGATCAAAAATCTCTGGTAAATCACGACCAAAAGCTTTGCTGTCAAGATCCATTACTAGCCCAGGTTGAAAAAATTGTAGTTGATGTAGACACAACGGTGATTGCACGGCTCTTGGTTCAAACAGATTCGGATGATTGCAACACTAGAAAAAGCAACTTGGAACTCGAGTCACGGAAATAAGATGGTAAAAAAACTTTAAAAAACGGACCTTTCTTAACTGCATGACTATGTTTAGCACACTAAGCATATTTCCAGAAACCAGTTTATCTCGAGTCCTTAAAACCAAAATTATTCACAAAAAATCCATCGATGAATATTATATAGAAAAACTACTTCCCTTTTGTAAAAACGTAAGCAGTGCTGTAATCAATGTTATTATGAAAAAGAAAAACGTATCCAATGTCTTCATTATTTTATAATTTGAATGTGATCAGTTCATGCATACATTACATTAACCCTTCAGGGATGGAACACTTGGTTTACTTAGGGGCAGACTTGGATGCATACACTGATTGAAAATAAATCGCTGCACAGTCCATCATTAAACCACACAGTTTCCGATTCTCCTTGTTTAACGAAAGGATATCAAAATCTATAAACATACGATCGCTGACTCATAAAGTCGTCGTACAGATATCTTTGCCGCTTAGATAAAGGACACTTTATTACATGTTCTGTTTTCTTCGGAAGCTGCTTCTCTACTTCACTCTTCAATCGTCTTAAGATAAACGGGCGTAGAACCTGGAAGCTTATCGATGTTATTGAAATAGGTGGGGTAATTTATAACTGAATTAACGTTAATGAAAGACAGAACAGTAATAATAATTCAAAATCATATTCATTATGTGAAAATTATGAGACATTCACAATGCTAAGGTACTTTGTAAAAACAACATATTATCTTAAAGTCACCATCTTGTCCACATACCTTATGCAACTGCTGCACAAGTGTAGAACTGAACTCAATGCTCCCATCCATCATACCAGTGATTGGGTTGCTGAACCAATCTTTGAAATCATCATGGCTTGCAAAAATAGCAGGCATGAGAAAGTGCATCAAGGACCAAAGCTCCATCAGAGAATTTTGCAGCGGAGTACCTAGATACAGCAGCACTCAAGAATTGGTCACTTCCAGTAAAATTAGATAGACAAATAATACTTCACCTGTGAGAAGTAGACGTCGTCGAGCCTTAACATTGAGCAGTGTTTGCCATCTTTGACTCTTCCAGTTCTTTATGTTTTGAGCTTCATCTAATATCAAATACTGCCACGCCTGAAAATCGCTTAACGGCAAATTCAAATTTTCGTGAGACTTCTCGTAATAAACAAACCTTCATTTTAAACGCGCGAATATCAGTTGTGATAGTCTTGTAGGATGTCACGCAGACATGGAATGCATTTGGTTTTGACCAACCCTACAGAACATATTAGCTTGAAATTTTAGATTATGCGTAGTCCTTAATACAATGTTTTAAAAACCATAAAACCTTTCTCTTTTCCATTCGATCTTTTTGAGAACCAAAATAGGTAAGAATTTTGAACGCAGGACACCATTTCTTAAGCTCCATCTCCCAATTCAAAATAACAGACGTTGGCACAACAATCAAATGTGGTCCCCACACAGATTCACAACAAGCCAGATGAGCCAACAATGCAATAGTCTGTATAGTTTTTCCCAAGCCTAAATATTGGGCAGATACGAAAACCATCCAAACCATTACTGCGATTCATAGAAATCAAATAGAAATTATGCATACCCATTTCATCAGCAAGAATTCCATTCAAATTCTTTTCGTAAAGGGTGACTAGCCAATCTAGCCCTACCATCTGATATTCACGTAAGGTCCCTCTTACCAGGAACGGCACAGCAGTTTTTACCTGGAACTCGAAAATGTTGTAGGGTAACTCTAGGCTTACTCGCATTAAAAAAAATTTGCGTGACAAACAACGTGATAGCATACGTGCGTCGTCTCCAGGGTGAAGCCTTTAGGTTGGAATTTCAATGCTGCTTCCGCAATGTTGGCTAACTCCTGTTGGCGCTCGTTGCTATCATCACTATTGAGTTTTGCGTAGTCTACGCTTTCCAGCATACCTCGACCATCACCACTACCTTCCTTAAAATGCGAGAATGAAAGGATAATAGCAATATCCTTTTTTTTATTAGGTCAGCTCGAACGCACCATCATTAGGTTTCGACATTCTAACAGTTTAGAACCGTCTTCTATAGACTCGTTTTCTTCTGCTTTCGTTGTTGTTGCAGATATACGCATCCTTCCGCTTTTCTTCGTTAAACTAAAGTCTTCATCCGACGCTTCCTCCAGTTTTAGTCTTTTCGCCTTATTACCCTCTATACTCTCGTCGTTTCGCTTTCGATTCTTTATAGCACATATGATTGCAGGAACATTGGATTAATAGAGGTAAACGACTTACTTTATCATTGAAAATACTATCGCTATTTCTTCGAGACTTATTATCGTATTCTCCATTAGGTGGATCCAAAGAAGATTTTACTGAATCGTTAGAACTGCTCGGCAACTGCACACCTATTGATGCCAAATACTCCGGTGGCAACTGGAAAATTGTTTCCGTAATATTTAAATATTGGCTAGATTGATGGATTCATAGACCATACCAGAAAAAATGTTACAAATGTCAAGTCATACCGACGCTAATAAGTCGTCCATGTCTTGATCAGCATCTTTGTTAAGAGCAGAAAGCTCTTGTTGAACATCTTCTGTTTCATCCTGCTGCATTGCAGCCTCTTCGCGCTCAATAGTTACTTCGTCATCTGACTCAAATTCACTCACACAGAAATCACCGTCCTCTGAATATTAATCCAATTATAAACATGATGCTATTGGTGTTATGTATTACTAGTGCACTGATGCACCATTCTCATCCGATTTAAAACGAAAATTGTAATATCCTACAGCAATCAAATAGGTCGCACCAACTATTCACAAGAGTAACTGCACATTCTAAAAGGTGGCATTATCTCCTCGCTTTCGAAAACTTCATGATTTATTCTTCCACAGGAAGTTTCAATAGAACACAATCCTTCTTCATTACACCTCTTTGATATTTGGTTTCTATTTTTCAAACCATTATGCTCCTAACAGATTTCTCTTCAGAGTCATGTCTGATGACTTTCCGTAATATTGGCTTTTGTCTAATTAGGTCATAAGATGAAAAAATAAATATACCATCTCCATTATCATGAGACACTATTGAAGGTGTCTTTGATGCTCCCCTCTCTTGTGACAGCCTTTCATGAACCATAGAGCTCAATTTGTCGGCTTCACCCACAATGAAAGCCATATGAGCATCTAGAGCTTTACGTTTTTTTGACTCCAATATTTCCTAAATCTATAGGTATGTATCCATGAATGCAGAGAAGTCAATTACAAACACACCTGAGCTCGATGTTCTACAACTTTGTCAACAGTTTGCCAGAAATCGCGAACCATTTTCGCAATTGAGGCACAGATTCTCTTGCCGTCCTGCAATATATTTTTGAAAAATACATCCCAAAAAAATCCAAGTATCAACACACTCTTATGAACCGCATTTGAGCACGCTCTTGATCAGTTTCGTCATCTTTCTTTTGTTTTTGGATAGCGGCCGCAATCTACAATATTGTATATACGACGTATAAACCACATAATTATATCTTATATAGAAAACGAGTTTTGCTATAAAAAGACCTTTCGCGCAACATTCCGTTTAAATTGCCGTTCCATTCGGAAATCTGTAGCCATCCACTTCATCTCTTCAAGAACATAATCCCAATGTGTTTTATTTCGAGGAGGCTCTACACACAAAGGAAGACGATTTGCTGTCCATAATCCAGAACGACGTAACTCAGCGATCCTCATCATCACTTGTGCTTCCTAGAGGAAAATATTTATGATGAAAATATGGGTAAACACCTACATATAACATTAACAATTTTTTTCTAAAAAAATCAGAATCGAACCCAAAAGGTATGCTGCATTCCAAACGCATTATTAAAATTTAAAATGTGCATATCATTATAAGGAAATTGGAAAACGTTTTGATCACCTGTTTGGCAGCTTTCTCAACATTAGATTCAGTAGTATTTGTTGATAACAGAGAATGTGACGTGCCAGTTGGCTGAAATTAACAAATAAACGAAAAAACATACAAAGTAATTTGCCCAAGCAATCACTAAACTATTATTAAGATGAATGAAGCAAAAGTAAAAGCTTTAACAAAGGTAATATCAACCTCATGCGAATCTTCTACTTTCACTTCTATTGGAGACAGTGCCCCAGAAGATGCAGTATTACGATCTAAAATTGAAGAAGGAAAAAAAGAAGAAAGATTTGAAGGAATTCGTATAACTTACCATTGAAATTAGAGCGAGGCGTAAGCATACAACGTGGAGAGCCAAAAATTTCTGCTTTCATCATTTCCTCTGATATTCTACAGAACACATGAATGAACTTTACATAGTCGAAAACAATCTAGACTATTCATCTTTCCGAAAAACTAACCCAAACTCTAATTCGGCTAACAAACTATTTAACTGGAACGTTCTTGACCTAGTACTATTTCCAATTCCTGGGCCCATCTTTTCCCTCCGTTCTCTATAAGAAAACAAAAAACGTATAGATTATAAGCTACTTGAGGGCATGAATAAATTTTAAAAAAGTGCTTCATCAAAAAGAAAGAAAACTTGGACACTATTGGGTAGTAAAAGCCTACATAAACTCGCGACAAGTTCGCCTAACGCGTAGCAGCCGCATGATGTATTGCAAATAGCTTTCATCTCCTCTTGCATCTGAATCGCCTCTCGTCTAAAAAACATGGTTTGAAAACAATTCTACAGTAATGTTAGAAATTCTTGGTTAAGAATTAGAACAATTAGATGCTCATAACGTCAAGAAACGACTTCTATACAAATATGACACTTTTTTGATACAAAATTTGTCTTTCTCAGACAATCCTCTGCGTATATTTTCAAGTAAAATTATGAACCACATTGTGATATTGATATGGATTCCCAGTACTCTAACCCCTCTAAGGTTATCGACATCTCATAATCTCTAAGACCATAATTTGTAGATAAAAAATCAAGAATGATTGAAACATGCTACAATCTCAGGAATTCCGTACCAGATAGATACTTCACATGCTTTAGTGATTAAACAAAAGACAGAACATCACCTACTTTCTAGAGAAAATGATTGATTAAAACTATTTCTCTAGTAACAAGTACTCTTTATTGAAACTAGACATTTCAAAAATACTTAAAATGTATTATAAAACAAGATCACCAAATAATGATGTTCTTCTTCGCATACAGCTATTCCTAATCTATGGTAAATAACCATATAACTACGCAATAGTCGAGTATTTTATTTAACAAAAACATGTATCTTTACAAATTTCTTCTTCAACGTGAGTAAAAAGTTTAGTCTCACCTCTCGGCTTGTTGACGGCACATCTACTGGGCTACTGTGAGACACCCGCCGTACTGGCATACTGAAGAACCAGGTGATTTGAAAACAGATAAAACGAATAATGCTTGACTAAATCAAGTACGAGAGAATCCAGCCCATTCCAGTAAGACGATAAAATAAACATTTTGAGTGCTCTGTTCGCAATATTTCTCACATAGTTAAGTGATTAAAAGGCCCATTCCAAACCACTGCTATTTATGCCGAATCGCAAAGGTAACTCGTGTAAATACATTTTCGATGTGATTTGTGAAGAGAAATGACACGTGGTCTTGGTAAAACAATCGTTAACAAAATGCTGTTAATCTAGACAAAACAAAATCCTTTTGCAAAACCAAACACAAATTTTCGGAGGAAAACAGTAACAATCTGATGCAACCTTTAAGTTCACTGCAGTTGTACCGTGTTCTTAATCGACAAAAAAACTTCGTTCTTGTTATATAACATTCCAATCAAATACAATGAACTGACATAACTACGCATAATCGTCAAGCAGCAACCTATATCATAAGAGCACGTACTGAACACCTTATGGATACGAAACAGACTACAAAACAAGACTTTTTATTATGGAGACAAAGTAACTGTACTTCGCCAACTTAATAGGAAGCACAGCATCCGTACGACAGCGAAGTCCATCAGACATGTAAAAATTGTAGACAAGAACTAAACAATTCAAACATCGCATCGCTCGGTGCAGCGATGCCGCGCACAAGTGAATGGTGACGTCGCAGGTTAAGCGACGCGATGCGGCTGCGTCACGGATGGCGGGATGCATTGTGACGTCCAAATTCTATGGCGCTATTGCGTACGCAAGCGCACCAAACAGCTACTGGTAGGGATAACTACCCTGCTCTTTCCCACAAATTGCAGCGTAGGGACAGGCTTACGCAACTTAAGAAACGCTTCTTAAAATCAGTCTTGTTACGTCTTAAATGGACTAGGAAGGGAATATTTGTATACACTTCAGTTGAACTTACTTCTACGAATGCAAAAGTTGGAAGACTCCATATTTACGTAATTCCGTAGGAAATACTGTAAATGTTGATTTGTTTCTGTGTATGTCTGCATATTCTTTTTTCTCATTCAATCAAATAAATGAAGTTTTTTAAGTAAATGTTGAGTAGAACCACAGCATACAACGCTGTAATGCATGCGCATCGGAGGCATTCTGGTAGAGTGCGCTAAACAATTTCGCAATAGCGTTGTGTGTCAATTCATGATCATGGAAATGACGTGTACCTCTGTAATAACTGGAATTTCGTCAACTTTCTGAAGAATACACTGTCAACAAAACAACGTTTCATCGATGTCAAGCCTTTCATACGAATTATTGGCTCGGAAACGAGGCTTAAGCACTGTACAGAAAATTAGGTGTTAGTGCAGCAATTGCTGTATTCTTTTGCCTTCATGATCAAGTAATATCCAGTCGTGATTAGTTGCAACGAAATAAGAAACTAGTAAATGGAAATTGCACATTTACATACATCACAGATCATAGCGAATCTAACCATAAATCTAATTAAAGTTTCTCAATGATACATATAAGGTGATACAATATTATATTCTATTGTCAAACCAAAAAAAATAAATAAATAAAAACAAACCAAGAAAACTATTAACATTATAAACATATCTTATAACAGCTGAAAAAACTACGTGATGTCGTTAAGATTTACTTAATATGATGCCGTCGTTTTGATACTTTGCTGTCAATGGCGTCCAATATGAGTCCAGTGAATACGATGAATGTTGCCCACTTTTGTCTTTCCAATAGCGGATGATTCATGAAGACCACAGAAATAATAATTGTGAACAATTTCCGAGTAGTTGTGACCACGGAGCATGTTAGTGGAGAGAACTCGCTAATGGTTTTGAATATGAAGTACTAAAAACCACCAATAAAAACTTGAGGAAACAGTTTTTTCAACAATGTTATAATCCAAAAATACCTCCACATTGTAACGGACATCTAATGCCCAATGTTTAAGACTGTTGAAAATTGAAAATTTAAAACTCAACCAATTGAATTAACTGCCGAAGTCTCTATAGCTACTTACAACGCACATCAGTGAAAAAATTATTTATATTGTTGATAAATTTGACACTATTTGGGAATTGCCTTGACACTGTACTACTGGATTTCTGAAGAACTCAATTTTGCATAGAAAAAGAAAGAAAACACCGCACCTGTCCTCCACAACTGGATGCTGCTACGAGGCACAAATCAAACAGAACAAATGTATGCCGCTGGACGAATGAAATAAATTTAAAAAGTTCACCAGTGGCCAATAGCCTGAATACTTAAATTTATGAGGTTTTCGTGTTAATACTAATGCTGATATACAAAAACATCTGAACAAATATGTACAATACTACAACGTTATCAAGATACAAAATGTACTAACCCGATCATAAGATATATCGTTGAGAATAAATTCATGTAAAGCATCATACTAAGTGTGCTACGTCTATAGCTTCTGTTTATTCTATCTTGAATGGAAGTAGTAATTCCATCCATGATCAAGGACAATAACTAAAATATTCACTAAAGAAAATGAGAATATGTGATAAGAATCCTTTATTAAAGACAAACCAGCAAAAGTTCTCCAACACCCATTTGTTGATCATCGGAAATCTTCTTGTCTTTGTACATAAACATAGCAACTCCAATGACAATCATTACAGTAAAGCCATATTTTCTCAATGCATATTTCTTTCCAGCGAACAAAACTCCAAATAAAAGTACTGGAATTGGTTTGCATGACTTTGCTAGGACCTAAATATATAAAAAAACAATGAAACAACAATAGTGACCAGGAATTCGTCTCACTAGTATTTTCAAGAAAAAATCAAAACCAATGGTCAAAGATTGGAGTTTAACCAACTAAATAAGTAATTCAATTCCAACTACATACAAATAATAGATTGAATCAATCTGAGCGCTATAAGAAAATTTCGTCATGCTAATCGGCTCCAAAACACTCAAATTTTTTCTATGAAACTCAAAACTTTGGCCTTTGACGAAAGCGTCCTAATTCGACTCATCTAAATTGAAAGAAAAAACACCAATCCCAAAGTGATTTGAGTACAATAAAGACAATTATGAATATGAATGCGTAACGATGTAGAAATATGACGAATGTAAAACGTAAGTGACCTGAGTTGGATATGGCAAGTACTGCAAAGCTTGATTGCTACAAATCATAGCTCCAAGATAACTGGCTGCGCAAATCCCATACATCGTCCTAGGAACGTTATCGACATCACGTTTTGATCGTAGAAGCCAGGCGAAAATAGTATTAGCCGTGCATAAGAAGAACACCAGCGCTTGAGTATACGTGAACTTCTCATTATTAGAATACCTCCCTTGAACACTGAAAGCCCACCGGACTGAGGAGAATTAAACAAAGCATTCTATGTTCATATAAAAACGTACAAAAAATAAATAATGGGACGCAAAATGTTTGACTCACATCCTCTCTTGTTGAACACCAAAGTAAAAATAACAGGCAAGAATACCACCAGCACAAATTAAAAAATGAAAAGCTTCGTTGAGATGAGATCTCGTTGTTATATTATGATGAGAATCCGCTTTTAAATCACCCGTTGTACCAAACAAAAAGCTAAATTTGACTGACATCTGTAAAGTAATTAATAATTAGGACCATCATGACAGTACTGAAAATAACATATTACGATTAGAACAAAGCAACTAGACAAAAAATGATTAAATCGACAACTGCGAAAGCTCTGCTTTTAGTGAGTGAAAAAAGACTGTGGCACTTTGAAATTCTAAGCATACATTTCTCTTATCCACCTCTAACCATTTATGATAAGATAAATGGTAAGGAATCAGAGTTTCGTGTCCTCACCATGGGCAGCTAACGGTATCTGAACGAAGCAATATTTAAAAGTAGATTCTGGACTGATGCCTACATCTGTTCTTATCATAGCTTCTCCATGTTGATGATAACCATGAGGATTCTTAAATGTTTGACTAATAAAATGTTAAGTGAATATATATACTTTACAAGCTTCAAAATTCATGGAAGGCAATAAATGAGAAGGTATTCGACAATAGTAAAGTTTTATTTTTGAAAATAACACTAGGAAAATTTGACGAACAAATGCTTTCTGAATGCTTTGAATAAATCAAAACTTGCATCATGCTTTATTAGGACTATTCAGGAGGAGAGGGTTAATCTAAATAACTATCATTACAGCAACAATTACAATTGCTCGAATTTGAGCTGAGTATTGAAGCGATTCAATACGCTGCGTACCAATAAGACACGTCAGCGTAGGTGTCACTTGGCTGTAATCCAGGAGTGAAAAAAAAAATTACGCGTAAAGTTCTGGTATTTTTGTTTTAAAACAGGAGCGACTGGTAATTATTACTTTTTAGGTTGTTTTGT
>KN716327.1:91350-108536 GCA_000816705.1 Dictyocaulus viviparus | reverse complement strand
TGGTCAACTCAAGTCATGTATAGACCAGGCACGCATTCAACCACCTCCACGATATCATGTTGAACATGAATGCGGGGGCGCATCCCTCCACAAGGGATTGATCAACGTCAAAAATTATCTTATTATCTTATTTTATAACTGAATTGAATGTAAAATGCTTGCAAGCATTGACGTAAATATGCTGTATATTGGATTTCCATCTACGAACTTGGGCTCCTTTCTTGTTTAATATGATTAAGCTTAGTTTTTTAAGTTTAAGTAAGATCAATAATACCTCACAATAACAACTAGAAATCATATATACATTATAAAGCAACAGATTTTCCTATTTAAAAATAGTTCGAAGTGTATTAGATGTACTTAACTCATTAAACGAATCATGCTTTCCACATCTACAACAGATCCATGATCTCGTTTGAATATCAACGCCCGCGGGGTCTTATCGTAACTGAAAACTATAGGTCAGTAGAATTGTAAAACAAGTTTTTATTACTCTCTACTTAGTAAAAGAAAATGTAACTGCTGATGCATATGCTTCACCTGTACCAATCTCCATATTTTTTCACCATTTTCTCACTGCCAGACAATTCGAATATCTTTGGAAAATATCTGGGAAAAAAAGTAAGAACTGATGAAATATTTTGCAAATTATTCCAAATTTATAAAAAAAAAACTGCTATCCACATACGGTCGATTATAACTTGGCCAATAAGTGTTTCGTATTAGAGCATGGGTCATATCAGCGTGTGCTGTGCGATTTCTGGAAGCAAGAATTTTGTCGTTGATGTTTAGAAAAGGTAGAATTTAGCACGTCATAAAAAAGACAGATAAGACAAAAAGCCGAAAAGAAAATCGCACGGAAGTTGTTCAAGCACATGAAGAAGACCATGTGATGGATGATCTCGTCGACCTCTCTTAAACATTTTGTAGTCTAAAATAATCCATTGATTGTTGTATGTGCCGGAGTTGAATCGAGAAAACACTTTTGCCCATTGAATACCCGACGATGATGTTCGATGAGCCACCTGGAGATGATCATAATAATTTTCATCTCTTTTGAAAAAGAGCATTTGTAATGGGTGTTTTAATTTTTTCCGCTGTACCTTATCATGTTTTCTAATCAGAACCTGAAAACTGAGCTAGTATTGTGCACCTGAGCTCGAATCCAGTATAAGATACTGTTTGGCGTCATCAATTTGTAAAGCCTCTCATTATAGTTAGCAATTGTGGTTTCCATTATGGCCAAATGAGATGACGTCAAGATGAAATCGTCAATGGACGAGATTGAGCCTAGAAGTCAGTACATCAAGAAATTGTTAAAAATTCTCCCGTACTGGAAACATCACAGAAATAACTAACGGTATGTATATGATCTACAAAAGCTAATATAAAACCTGTACTCACCATTTCATTTATTTCTTTTTCCATTATACGTGCCGTAAAATATTTATTACAATGTACGAACCTATCAGTTGTAGAAAATGTTCTATGTATACTGCAGTTTATTATTTCACCAATGAAGCTGCTCAGCTTTATCTTCCTCTCATTACCTACCCGACTTGCTAGAAGCAGCTGATTTGACACATTTTGATTTTTACAATTCACTACAAAGAGTTCCCATACGTCATTGAGGCAAATTATAACGAAAAGTTATGCTCAAAAAATGGATAAACTCAATTTATTCTAGCTAGCAATCAATGAACTATCGAAATGTTGTGATAATACATTTTAATAGCCTAAATGTTTTATGGTGTAATTCTAATGTTATATGGTTTCTTTAGTCATAAAAATCAATCAATACAACGATAAGCAACAAATCAACAGTTGTTGATCAGTTCAAACTAGACTATAACGCTACAGGATCCACTCACCAGGATATCCACTGAAAGCATAGCGTTGTCCAGGATCACCAGTTGCGAACGTGTATCGCTTTTGTACTCGAAGCATTGTCGAGTACGAAGACCACGTGACATGTGAGAAGTATACGTCGGAGAAATTAGGAAGCAACTAAAGTATAATGAAGATATCTTCAAGCACAAACCGTAAAGCTTTCAACCGATCTAAGTCCTTAGCTCATTTTTGATCTCTACATTGGTTTATAGACGTCCGGATAGACATTTCGTTATATTCATCAATGATTATACTATCTTTTCCAAAGATTTAGATTTACAACCTAATCAAGGAGAATGGGTGGCAAAAAACCAAGGAACCCGAAATTCAAATGGGTCAAAGTAGGAAATATGACGTTAAAAGAACAAGAAAGAATGAGTAAAAGAACAAAAATCATTGTTGAAGAGTGAGTATTAAGTACAGAAAAAGATTAAATACGACAAAATTTAGATGTAGAACCACAAGAGAAAAATGAATACGTGGTTGGACGAGTCAAATCAGAATCAAAAGGAAATCAGGCGGTGAGCGAAGCACAATAACGCTGTTAATTTTTGAAGCCTTCCAAATACTGCACAGAGTACACGATTATACATATCTATCATTTAAATAATAATGCATTAAAAAACATTAAAAATAACCTTTACAAGTGCAGAACAATGTCCGTTACCAGCAAGTATACTACGCGATGTCTCAGGTTTACCAAACTTACCCACCAAATCCTCAAGATCACCAGCCAATTGAAGCAAGCTAAAATAATTTTACTATTACGATAAAATTCATCTAATTACCACGTAAAGGTAATTAGTATCATGTAATTAACACTATTCACGAACTAGAGAGGATGAGTGACAAGTTCCTCAACAGCCCATGTTCGTCCCATCGTTCCCTCATAACCGTCGATCATTCCAAGCAATTGATTAAGTGTCATATTCACCTACAGAAAAAAAAATTAAAACATTCTATCAACAGTTTCTTTTTTCAATTTCTGCCCCTTTTGCAGTCCAGAATGTATAACTCGCTTTGACTCTGAGATACAACTTCAACAAAAAAAATTTTTGCGAATGAAATAATTGTTTTTTCGTCAAAACAGCAAAGTATGAAGTGATCGGAGTGATTTGCAATAAAAATAACAATTAATGAATAAAATTGAAAACTCTATGTAGTAGGACTCAGGAAATCTCTCCACCACCCCAGCAGTTGCTTAAATATTCTGAACATTTTTATCACTATATCTAAAAAGATATACTGAGCATTATAATGCTTTTCTTAGACATTCGTGATGACATCTGATCACAAATCTTGTAGCAATGGTGGTGTGCACATGATGTCTAGTCTAATCCGTTGATCCACTTACAGATGATGTTCAACGGTAAAGGTCGGTACGCACCACTCATAAAGTTCCTACGATTTTTGGTAGCTTGGAGCAAACGAGCAAAGCAACTCTGCTCTGTTTGGCGCAGTTCGGAACTTCTGATTTCCTTTCTCAAATGTATCTTAGTGAAAACGTCAAGAAGGGCCTTTTTCGATCAAGCGTTAAATTACACGTAGTGTGAGTTTCCGAGTGATACATTAAGACAAGATCCGTGATATTAAAAAAATAACGTTATCACTCGTGTTCTTTATCACTATATCCTCCATGTTTTATGTACTCTGCAACCTCCCTATATATTTTTATCTCAACTTTGGTATCATGTTGTTCATCTAGATGGACTCAAGACCTAGATGGACACAACCTGAGTATTCTAGGTTATTCTTTTCTTTGAGTTTGAATTTAGTATCAAAAACGTTTCTTTGAAGTTCGAGCATTAGTTGGTAGTTATTAGTTACATTATTCTTTTGCCTGAGCGTTAGTTTAGCTGCTTCACGATGTCGTATAAAATTGAGAATGCTTGTAGGCAAGCATCTCATAGTAATCTCCAAACCTCTGAAAATTTGGCAGTTTCAGGAAACTGCCAAATTACACGGTTGCATTGCTCAACGATATTACCTCTTTGATATTATCTACTTGAAAGCTAGATAAAGCTAAATATAAATTTAATATTTGAAAAAGGTTTAGTTACCCAAGATTGAGGTCCATCACCCACGATTAGGATAAACCATACAGCTACCGAACCCGAGCCAACATATAGTGCATTTGTCGAGAATAGAGAAGATTCTCTATGAATACCGAATCTTCTAAATTTCTTTATATATCTGATATCTAATAACTCCTTGCCCTCTTTAGAGCCGAAATAAGTCCAATTTATTTTCAATTCTCTTCGGTATTTGTTAATTTTTACAGAAAAATTCTCCAAGATAGTAGACAGTCATTTTTGTCATACCACTCATAGAATTGCTAAGCAGAACTCTGGCAATGAAGACAGATTGAACAATTCATATTGTGGCCGATTTGCCAGTGTTGGTTCAAAACACCCACACAATACACTTACGTACCCCCTTTTGTCGTGTATTAAGTTCGTATTAACTAATTGACCCAAGCCCAAGGCATATATCACTACATATTTTGTAATCTACACATTTTAATAACCGCCAACTGCATACCACCAACATTGCTTTCTTCCAAATCCGACACAGTGATGTTAAGGTAAAGGTCCTCTGTCATAGTTAGGTATCGACGCACACGTAGCAGTAACCAAGCCACAACTTCAAATATGCGGTGTGGCGAGTATATCGAATGCTTGCTACTCACCCTCTTATTCTCAAGTGAGCCATCGGCCTAATAACAAAGTAGTAGCAACCCCTATTACTTATCACTCATATAACTGTGATTGGATAAAGGTGTAAAAATCCAAGCTTCCCCTCGGCTTCGCTCGGCTTACTCTTTATAAACTTTATAAACGCTCTTCTTTCTTCGGACATTCAACGCTACCTCTTGCCTTTCGTATAATTTTCTTTCTAATACTTTTTGTGTTTTTCCTATATTTCATAAAGGTCTAATGGCCTGGATTTGAAGCACAATCACCTAAATTCGCGATAAACCGTACGGCTACCAAAGGCGAGCCCATATAACATCTGTATAATCACCAAGATGTTTCAACAGAAGGCAGTAAATTGAAGCCTAATACTGTTAAAGCATACCTAACAAGGCTGATAAAACAATAAATGGTGTCGAAAATCTTTGCAGGATTCACACAGGTACAAGCAGAAAATACTGAATACAACCCAAAAACGATATCATTAGGAGAAATTTCGTCCGAATTCTATGCAATTATAACGCTTCCTTATCCCTGATAGCAAGGACAAAACAAGACAAACTTTGGAGTTGATCGTGGTGGGATGTATCGTGAATGGCTGAATGCGAGCCTGGTTATAGAGCAATCTAATCTCACCGCTCTTCATCATGTCAGTGCAATTATCTCACTCAAATTTCTACAGTAGTAATTCACTTGAAGTTCGGATAGATGGCGGGTTTGGCGGCCGCGAACTGATTCGGGCTTGTGTCTCACTGAAAATCCACACATAACCCAGTCAAAATGGAATCGATAACGAAAAGTTTCGCCAATCTTTTCCTTTCCACTTCTCCCACAAAAAGTCCGCGGTAGAATAAAACCGCATAGCAATCTACCATCTGATGTATGAGTAACTATACAAAGTACGAGCACGGTAACAGCTTTAAGACCGAATAATATTGACGATGATTTTCTTAGAATTGGAAATCTTTTCGTAAACCATATAATATCGTACCTCCAGGAAAAAGAAATCCTCCATGAAGAGAGTGTCGTGTACTCCATTCCTCTATTTAAAAATTAACAAAGTAATCTACGTAACTACAACATGATGCGCTTGTTGGAAGTAATTTACAATTTGTTAACAAGGATTAGAGAAATCGAGGAAAGTCAATGAACTAAATTCAATTAAACAAGCAGGTCATACGAAAAGATTATGTTGTATGGACTACATCCAAATCATGTTAGAGGTCATCGAAGTCCGCTGAAAGCTTATGTTTTGAAATTCTGATAAGCTGTTTGCATAGTAAGAAGAACAGATAACCCAAGTTTGACAACAACAGTCGAGTCAACTACCGAACAAGAAAATGCAAGTGTTGTAGCAAATATTGCTACTTTCCACTCCATTCTAACCCTTCTGTCACATATCAGTACAACCAATATCATATCACTCTGATAGGATCAATCTACAAAAGCATAACTCCACTGCACCACATTTGAATTTTGGACATTTTGCTCCTTTTGCTTTTCTACACTTTCAACTGTTGAACACAACCTTTTGTCCTTGACTTTGGACATCGACATAGTCTTCGACTTGGACGGTGACCTTTCTACATCGACACTTCCATCAACAAACCCCATCGACATATCTCGCTCTTCACTTCCTCTCAGGAAGGTTAATTTTCGTAGACACACTTTATATTGTATCACCATCGATACGTTAGTTTGTGTTTATATTGTATTGTTTGATAAAAGTTTATTCATACAAGTTTGAGGTACATCACCCGACTTTGGAATAAACTTTACGGCTACTGAATCCAAGCCAATATAAGTGTATTCTTGTACGATAGGCCTCACGATGGACGGCGGTATTCATTACTACTGTCAACAATCTACATTTGCATGTGAGTACGGAATTGAAAATTTGGATTAGACCTAGAGCGTGGCCCTATACTCGAAATAAAAACCACCGTCACAGACTACAGTTGAACGACAGAGATACAAATGGAAATTATCGTGGGTACTGTACTCAAAGTGATGATAGGTCATGTAATTAAGTTCAGCTGTAGAAATACTGATTTCTCTTTATTTTCGAAAATAATAGCAGTTATGGAGTATAATATTTAATTTTTCTCGATATCTGAACTATTTATCAGTTGATCTGCAGTACTTTAATGATCATTGATCATATGCAGACTTTCGATCGATTCTTCAATGTACCACAAGAAATGAATTCGAATATAAGAACATTTACTATTCTATATGAATACGTGCTGTACCTGAATCCAATAATGATTATCCGGATAACTCGCGATATTCTGTTGCATCCAACGGTAATTCTCAATAAGGTATTTAGTGAGATCTTCACAAAACTGTTCAGCTCCATTGCAATATCCTTCAACCGTGTTCGATAGATGCAATCGAATCAGATCTCTTGTTGTTCGACCTACAAATTATTAGGCTTTTATAAAGTTTAACTGTACGCTTGTATAAACTTAAAATTTAGACAGATAAAGCTCGTACCACTGATTTTTTTAATGTCTCCATAGTTTAGTTTCTAGATAAGAATCTCCAAATGTCCATAGTTTTTCTGAGATCTGTACAGATATCTGTAAGTGCGGGTACGAGTCCCGCCTGAGGTTCCGAGTTTTGGGCCATCTCAGAAAAACTATGCACATTATAATATCATTGCAAAAATAAAAATAAATAAAAATTACGAATCACCAAATGATTAATGCTTCAATATATTCATCTATATACGACAAATTAGAAAGATTTGCTATGAAACCCACAGCATCACTAATAGAAATATAGCTGAATCAACCCAGAAAAAAAGTAACCTAGGAATGACTGGAAGCTCCATCTCAATTTTGCGAGCTGTCAATAATGTCCACTAGTTCATTACAGTAAAGTTTTCTCTTATTGATATACTATATAGAATTGTTTACTAGAGTTATATAATCACATATGACATGTATTCAATTAACCGGCTCAACATCTCTACTTCGAATGAAGCAGATAAGAGTGATGACTGAACTCGTGAGGTGGAAGCACTCACTAAAACCACACACAGTTCAGAAAAATACCCATCACAACCAAAGTAATTAGTAAGAAGAAATTATAAGGAATATACTTTATTGTTGTAATAAGCAATTAATTCACATAAGCATGGAAATAATCACACAAATAATTCTATATGAAAAATATATATTCAGAATAAATCTTACCTGGTATTTCTGTGCACCAACCAATTCAAAAAAAGGACCATTTAGACTATGAAACGTCATACTAAATCTACATCAATCACAGATTTTTAAGAACTACTATTATCAGTGGAGAATTTTAGACGATCTCATCAATCATTGATGGAAATAGAATAGAATTGTTAAGTTTTTCAAACTGAATAGATCGTTGTAAGTTAGATCCATTGACGTCTATAGTCAATACTCTATTACGCAATAGTAATCAATAGATCACTTAACATTACTTAGCTACACGTCCAATCGATACATTGCTTTAGAATGAAAACCCTTTCTGTTTAAATTTACTATTTTTGATATGATAAAAATGAAAAACATCCCGTAGAAAAGAAAGCTTTGCAATTCTTTTCATCTCCATCTGAATAACACTCTATCGCGGTCAACTTTGACTATTCATTTTTTTACGCTGTTGCATAAAATTGACATATAGTGCCCGCAATTACACACATTTCATTTAGTAAGGGGATTCGTAATGAGACAAGATTTCTGCCATCTGGTTATTTAATTATAATTGTTTGTCGTTCCTTATGACATGTTGTATCATAGAAAAGCATGCCTAATAAAAAGCATCATGACTGCTTACCTTCTATATAGCCAGCTACATAGCCTTGCTTATATGTTTCTGCTACTCGTGTTGATACTTCAACTTCCACAAACGCCCACCTAAAGCACAATTGGTAATATAGTAAACGTGTAGTTTAAGAATAAATTCTGGAAGTGCACATTAACTATGCAGTAGGTTCGGATTATGGTTATCATGGGCCAATTTACGTGCAAGATTCATGATGAAATTTACCCAGTCTCGTTGATCAAGTTGCTATATTTTATAATTGCCATATTCTTCTGACATTGGGTGCCTTTGTTTTCAAATTCTCTAAAGTAGTACATCTGACCGGATTCGTCCTCACAAAGGCCGAACTAAAAATAATTGAAGACGGTTTTAACTAAAGATTCGCTTTACTCCTAAAAGAATTAATTTTAAAAATTACCGTTCCATCGCCTTCAAATTTTACTGGACTATCAATTTTGAGTTTCTTTAACTTTTGTCCGTTCACATGGATTAGAAAAAATGCTGTTTGCAAAATTATAAATCTAATCATCGTTCAGATGTTAGCAAATACAAGTTCGCTGTATCGATTAGCTGCAGACCCGAATTTCGAGCGGCGGTTCGCTGCTAACCTGCAATACCAACAGGTTTCCTTATGCTTTTTTCATATCTAGAACTCTCGAAAATAGTTAACATAATATTGAAGACATATAAAGATGTACAGTTTAAGAAAAATGTTAATAACATTTCACAGTGTACAAGCTATGAAAAGTTATTTGTTAGTGAAGTTTCTGCGGAGAAACAATTGATGAAAAAGATCGATGCAATTTGTGTATATCATGAAGGAAAGGTAGCGCACGTTTCTCGATATCGGTGATTCATCCAGGGCGAGGTCAAATGATTACCTTACGGTACCTGGTACGTAGCAAAAAAGTAGAGGAATAATCTACGTTGTTCTTATTGTCGATATATCATCTTAGCTCCAACTATTAAGTCTCCAACGAAATATGCAGATCTGTAGGTTTGGAGTGTCGAAAAGAAACATTGTGCACACTACACTGTTGTCAGAACAACTGTTAACCTGTCGGCACGAAATCTGAGTAATAAGTCATCGCTTATTATCGAGCATTAAATCGAAAAATAAAAATTCTGTCCCAGGATTCTGCGATAATTTTTTTAAAATAATGTTTTGCGATTCGTTAATATGAACCATTTTTTTGAAAGTTTTCTTATGGGACATATTTCCTACGGTTTTTAGGAGTCCCGTTGGCGTCTGTGTTTTGCTGTTTTGAAGGCTAATTTACTTTTTCTTTTCAATAAGCAAGATGATTCTGGGCCTCCGTTCCTTATTCTCATTATTGAAGACTGTTTCGTCGAATTGTGCGACGAAAATAAGATTGGCAAAGAATTCACATTTGAAATCAAATTCAAAACGTTGGTTCTTATTTTACTTTTTTATTGTAATTTGTATTGTTTTTATTTTATTTTACTGTAACTGTTGAAATACTTACGTGTACTGTGTTTCAGTACTGGGAAGAGTTTCGTCTTTGCAGCTGATGACTTTAAGGCATTAGAACGTTGGGTTTCATTGTTGACAATAACGCCAATCGACTATATGATATTGTGTAAGCAGTCATTTTCTGAACAAATTGAGAATTCCGAGAAACTTGAGAATACTACCAAAAAAGTAGGCGGTTGACATTCTTATTTTTGGAAACTTTTGTTTCTGTGCACATGTGATTTCTCTGCGATTTTCTCCATTTTGTTTCACCTTACAATCTTCACTATCAGGTGGTAAAACTAGATATGATTGTTTTTATCTGAAATGTTTTTTGCAACTGAATATTAGTATGTCAATAGAATTTTGTACAGTTCTGATTGTTATATTTTACTTGATTGCCTTTACATTTACCGATAGCCCTGGATGTAAATATGTTTATTCTGTTGTGATATGTTTTAGCTGTGATATCTTTCCTATAAATACTAATTTGCTGTAATTCATTGCAAAATTCTAGCATTGATAAAACGGTTTTGTTCCGTTCTTTTTTTCGGCTGAAGTAATGAAACGGTGAAGTTTTGAGCTCGTCCAGGTGTTTGTCCATATCTGAGCAACTAAGTCTTCTATAAATGCCAGTAAGTGCTAGAATTTCTCGCTACATTGTTTCGCACTGTGCACTTGATTTTGCTGATGGTTTGGTTTGACGGTTTTTTTGCAGGCATATCACTCAAAAATCAATGCCGACACGGTGATAGGTAATATGGCACTTTTGCCGTTGCGCTCAAATTTCAAGGGACCTGCCATGCGTGGGTTTTCATAAAGGTTTTTTTAATATCTCTCATCGTAATATTTCTTTTATATTATGTTTGATTACATCAAAGGCAGTTTAAACTAGTGTGTGTAGTGTATAATAATAAAAAAAAGCATATTGCTTCCATCACATTGCCTCATGGGTAACTCAGTAGATGAAAATGAAGGCAAAATATTTGTGAGATAATTTATATCGCCTAGGAACTGATACTTTTCAGGATCGGACGCCGATGTTGATATAATTGATGAAGCATTGATGTATTTCAAACCAAATATTTTCTTTCGAGAATTCGAGATCAAAAGTCCGTCGGATAGAACACTGATTTATCTAACTCTTTATATTACAGAATGTCTGCGTAAACTTCAAAGGGTAGGATTTTGTGTCCAGTTCAGATGTGACTTGTTGGAAAACGTCGTACTGCGCTACTGTATTGACCAATGCTAATATTTGTAGAGCCCAAATAAGATTTCTGGACAAAAAGACCTAGCTGCTCTTGCTCTTAGTCGCCAGCTACCGATACCAGGAGAGGCAGACTTCCCTTTAAATAACATGTATAAGGTATAGCAATACATTCAAATTATGCTAGTTTTCAATATTTGAATAAGCAAGCAATAGCGACCAATTAATTGCGCAATTCAGTCAGTCTTTAGAACACCGTGAGGTAAGGGTCCCAACATTTCTGAAAGTTATGCTATATATACGAGACAGTAGACTTTAACCCTGTCACTAAACTGTGATGATGGTGACGGGGCAAATTACTGTTAATGGGATGTTTAAAAAGATTTTGCATGCTGACATCAACTACTGGCTTTGCATACATATTAGTTAGAATGATTGAGAAAGCAGAAATATTGATTTGTGAGCAGGATTTTCTTTTATAAAAGAGTATTGTTTTGATTCAAAGTGTTTCACAGGCTCCAGCAAATAAGCAGGAAGAGGAGACAATGCGAGCATATTTACAACAATTACGGCAGGAACTTGGAGTTCGATTATGTGATCTAGTATTTCCTGATCCGACAACGAAGCCAAGTAAGGTAAGTACTTTTGTGTCAATATTTTTTTTCTACGGACTCTGGGTTCTATGATGCATGATAATTACCAAAAGTTGACACTGACACAAACGTAGTCACGTTATTCTTCTTGTTGCTTTTTTATCATAGTCACCTCTCTATATTTTACCAAATGGGGAATTTAAAATTTCTCTAAGAATAGATTGCAGCGTTAGTATGATATCCTTTTATTTTATTTTCAGTGGTGGCTATCGTTCTCTCGCAAGAGGTTTATGGATAAGGGACTCGTTAGCCAAGGAGTTATTTTGTAATGTTTGAAATATATTTAATGAACTGTAACTTTGTATTGCTTGTGAAAGTTGACCAAAACCTATACACAGTGATCTATGTATGACATGTTAGTTATCGAAATTTCAAACCATTAAGTATTTGCATTACGATATTTTGACACATACCATACGGTAATAAAGTGTAGCTCGTGAGGTAAAGGAGAAATAATTCAAACGTGATCATTCCATGTAATTTGGAACATATGTTCTGTCACAGGAATTTAGAATTTTTATAGTTTTATTGCACATCTGTAAATGTAAATTAACATTGTGGCTAAACAAACATGGAGGACGTTTCGTATATTTTTCGTATTGGAATAGTGATAAAGACAAAGACCAACTGTTAAGGCAATTGAATATCTTGACTGTAACCTTGTTTAGCAATTAAACAGTGCTTTATTGAAAAGACAATACAACACTGAAACAGGCTAACGTTTCGGCAAAACCGCCTTCTTTAGAGCCTAAAACGTCTATGTCACTTGTGTGGTCTATTTAATCAAACACGATGGCTAACACAGTTACGAGTAGTAGTGTCGTGCTAACTGTTGGTAGGGATCAGCAGTCATACCGTTTGTTCAACTAGCCCAGGCACTGTAACGATATCTAATGGTGATCCAAGCTGTTGAATCAGAAATTATACCTTTGAACATAGTAACGTTGGTGACAGCATAATCGCTGGCTAAGTGACGATGTCGTGATGTCACACAACGATGGGTACTCTCTGTTTGAAATTAGCGCATTTATTGGAGATCGGAAAATTTGAACATCTAAAGTGGTCTTGCAACGATTTGCCGGCGTTGTTTTGCTATTGAGTATTCATTCTACAACACTGACGTAGTTCTAAAATTGTCGTATCTTACTTGAGACTTCGATTGTAATGTCGTCCGCTAATGTTGCTGAACAGCTTAAGGAAGTGGTCTCGCCAGTAAAATCCGTAGAATATAAAGTGAGTTGAAATTTTTGTTTGCGAGATTAAGATTAGAGGATTTGTTTCCGTTTTTTTCCTAATGGGAGGCTTAGTGTTTCTCTTTTTGAAATAATACTGATCCTACATTTAGGATGTGGAGCAGCTAGAAAGCCCCAGGAAAAGGAAGCTTGATGAAGATCAGGCGCAAGAGACCGTAGTGAAGAAGGGCCGTATTTCTGATGCTGATCAAGAGAGCGTTCCTGAGAACGCTGCTGAGTACGAAGTTGCGCTTGAAACAGAAAAACAGGAAGAAGTTGCACTGGAAAGAAATGGAATTAATGGTGAAAAAGCTATCAGTGACGAATCCAAGGAAACTGAAATGGAACAACCAACTGTAGGTGTTGCGTTACATGATGATTCTTTTGAAGGAGACAGAGCTCATGGAGACGAAGCTTCTGGCGATGAACAATCGGCTGTAGATGTTGCTCTACACGACGAACCCTCAGAACGCGATAAAGCTTCGGGAGACGAGGTACTCGTAGGAGATGTTGCTTTACATGAAGAAACGCCAGTTGATAAAGAAATTCAAGGTAAATGCTTAAGCTTAGAATAATATAGATGTTGGTGGGTAGTTCTTTTGTTCCTTCATGTTAATCTAATGCATCTTCAAGTTCCTTATATGTGATCAGTGTTGTGTTGCAGATGTTATCTTATATGGCAAACTATATTTTTAGTAGGATAATTCGGTTCTTGTACAGTTATCACAATTTTAATTAATTGAAAGATTTTGTGCACTGTATCTTGAATGATATCTATAACATGTAGATTTTTGAATAGCATTTCATTTGCAGATGACACTGACAGCGAAGAGGAAGCAGTCGTTTCGGTAGAAGCAGATGCAGAAACTTAGATGTTGTTTCATCCAGTTGATGATCTGTGACTATTGGGTTTCTTGTATATTTGTATATTGTCATGGAAATTCGTTCCTGTGAATAAACGAGGTCATATTCGTTGTTGGTGTGGCTTTTATACTTTATGTGGTCTACTTTATACTTTATGCGTCTATCTAGTTCGTGGTTTACGTAAGCATTTGGCTTAGATCGTGTCTTGTTTAACTTTCACGTAAAAATTTACTTTGCAGTGAGAATACATCGACGAAATGTCATTGCACTAGTGAGCCTTGTACATAAAGTAGACATAAGGTCTAGAAGTTCATCAAAGGAAACAGGTGTGCTGATAAGTTGTCATGTGATAGCAGGAAATTCAAGAAGGCGAGCGATGGTTTCAGGCACGTCTTGGGTGAAGTTGCATGGCAGGAAACGATTTGCCAAATGAGTTAGGCGTTCATGGTTACTGAGGCTCTAAATATAGATGTTAGGAGAGAATAAAGTACAAGAAGTCGTACCTTAAGGCTAGTTATGTCCAAGTGTGTCAGTAATGACAGTGCTTGTACAGTTTCTTTGTGTTGTGTCCCATTCATGAAGGCTTTCATAATGTTGTTAAAGGCATCTTGAAGGACATTGCGATTTGGAGCTGTAAGTGCCTAAAACAACTGTGTATTAAGGCAGCTTCCATAAGGCATAATAGTTCATAGGTCTCCTATATGACATTAAAGAAAGCGATTGAAAATGTTTAGATCAATGTATGTTGGCTGTGTTCTTCTGCTCAAAAGCAGCACAAAAATGTATGGCTATGCTATATTACAGTGAAGTGATTAACGCAAAAGAAAAACAAATCGAAGCGAAATTGCGTAATTAGCAGAATGAGAAATGACGTCATCTAGGGGGAGCTGGCATGGACGTAGAATGTATTTGATAAGTTTTTTCATTGTACATACTACAAAACCTAATAGAACCCATTAATGGGAGAACGCTGGTAACTCGTCATTGACAAGTCATAGAGCAAATTGTGCAGTAAGGTGTACACAAAAACAGTAGTTTGTGAGTTGGTTGTTCATGTATTGCGCAAAGCGCGTATTTTGCGACTATTACCACAGTTGAATGAAATATTATTGTAACCTGTCGTGCAGGCCTGCTCTATACAGTGGCTGATGAGCTAACCACTCCTTGCCATTTCAGTGCTATTCGTCTTATCCAGATTTCTGTGATAACAATTTACCGACCTCAGAAGGTTGGCGGGCTTCGTAGGCTGGAATGCGGCCGCGAACGATCTTATCACTATGGTATCTTTACCACTGCGTAAATTTATCATTTTTCGTTCAGAAATAATTTGTTTAGTCGTAGTCTTTCTCAACAATTCTTATAAATTTCAGATTGAGCAGGACCAAACACCTTTTGATTAGAGTTTTTAGTTGTCCAATTGACGAATCATTCAAATTTCATCTCTTCTGGTTTTCTGTGAAACTTTGAAGACACCTTGCACTTAATTATTTTAGATGTTAGTATATTATGAGGTAACACAGACTTTATTGCGTTCACATTGTTTGGGCTCACCTAATGCATATTGTGGAGAGATATTTTGGCGTTGTGTGGATGGACTAGTATGAATATCAACCATTGGTCCAGGATAGGTTTGAGAAGTCAAGTTCTATATCTTTCTCTTCATCATACAAATGGTGGTATGATTTTAGATGTCGATTTACCAACTGATCTTCGATCATCAGCTTATGCTTGTTCTTATGTTTTAGTAAAGAAATCGAAAGCACACGACATACTGATAGGTCTATCACTAGCACAGCAATCCCTGATGATTGTGGAGACGCGGATTTCACCACTCCAACCAATCGCTTATTTATTCTATGACATTTGCTGTTGAATTTCTTTTTACAATATTTATTATAGTGAAACGTTATGCAGACAATTTTTAGGTCAAATTGACAAAGAATCATAACCAATTTCTAAGCTTTGTCGCCAATTGATATTCGAATCGCTTTGAAACATTCCTACTTCTGAATCTTATACATGCAAAATTTCTCTTTACGTTTGAAATTATACATGAAATTCCTTTAATACTAGAAGTTAACACTTTGATAACGTTCATTGGAAAGGTGAAACAAATTCAAGACAGTTTCGCTGTTAGCTTTCTACTGCCCAAAAATTTTCTGGGAAGAGCGATTAATGATTACGCTTGATCAAGCTTTTGTTTCCATTTTCTTATATCTGAATAAGGTTAAATTGTTGACTCTCTGCGCTTATCTTCTTTAACGAAGATGTACCTCGTCGAAATACAAAAATTATTGAACTGTCCTGAATCACATAATCTGGACGATTTTCCTTTTTTTTTATTTGTGACTTTCTCTTCAGGGAAAGAAGCAGACTTTGAATTCTTGAAAAACTTTTATTTCTGACTTGTATTTACATCGTGCTTCTCATAGGATAAAGGCACAATGAAGTGATGTTTTATCGATGAAATACGAAGAAGTGGAATCCACGCATCGCAGTGAGAGAAGGAGCTTCCGTAGAACAACCTTGAATACTGTAAACCTGGATCCTTCACTGACTGGCCTGTGACAAACGAAGCGCGCTACCTATTAGTGGTGAGTGAAATGATACAATAAATGTCTGAGAAAGTAGGCAGCTAGCTGACTTGGTAACTAAATAGTCATCTCACATCATTGTCTAGACTGCTTGAATTCGAGCAGCTCTCGGAAATTGTGAAGAAAACGCATGCGTCAGGTATCTCTAGTTAGATAGATTACTCCAGATTACTTATCCTTATCTTAATATTCAGCTGTACTTGGAAACAAATCCTTAAAAATAAGTAGTATCTCAAAACACTTTTGACGTTTAATGTGTTTAACCTGAGTAAATGAACTGACGTCGAATTTTCGTAGAAAAAATAGGCGTTCGCCGATGGTATCGTTAAGATTCTCCATTGCGTTCAATTGATCCTTTTCTATTCCGGTTAGATTGGTGGTCACTGAAATTTCACATTGAATGATAAAAGAAATGTCTCATAATATTTTAATCATTGATAAAGTGTTCGTGTATGTACTTTACATACTTGAAATGTTACTTAAATTATCATCGTGAAATCAACTACCATTTTAGCCTTATATCTTTTATTTTTCAGACATTATTTACGATGGGGGGGGGGGGGGCGCAGTGGCTCAGTGGTGGAGGTGCCGCAGTGACACGCCGGCCGATTGTGTTCGTGGCCGCACCCCAGGCCTACCAAGCCCGCCATCCCTCCGGGGTCGGTAAATTGGTACCAGAGGAGTCTGGGTAAGATAACTGGCACTGACTTGGTGAAGAGTGGCCAACTCAAGTCATTGTATAGACCAGACACGCATTCAACCACCTCCACGA
>KN716327.1:70890-85775 GCA_000816705.1 Dictyocaulus viviparus | reverse complement strand
TCCCTACTAGACTTTCGTTTTGCTGATAACGTCATCTTATTTTAGACGAGTACAGAAGAAGCAGAGATGATGTTGAAGGCGTTATCAAAGTTGAGGAGAGAATAGTATTATGAATATATAAGAAGAAGACCCGGTTTATGGGAAAAACTAGGTGAAATGGTGGTCAAATCAAGATTGATGGTGTTCAAATCGAAGAAAACAAATCCTACATATACCTTGAGCGATCTATGAATGTAGTGAACGATATGAGAGACGAATAATCTAAAAGAACAAGAGACGTATAGGCAGTGTTCGAGCCTCTGAAAGAAGCCAGTAATTAGTTTCCAGACTCCAAAATATGTTCACACTTTTTTGACTCCACAGTCTCCCTAGCACTTTGTTACGTATCCGAGTCTTGTGTTAGTACCTTAAAATCTATGAAACCTTAAATTCTACAAATTATTCACAGAAAGCTTGAAAGGTGTCTTCTTGAATATAACCACAACACAACACAACCTCGGACTTCGCTATATTGACCTCTGAATATTATCTTGTTTGTGAGATTAAGTGGAATACACGTCAAAAGCGACAAATAGATGAGCTGGTCATGTAATGATAGGATAGAACACATGAACAAAGAAAACTGTAGAACGTTACCCAGGAGAATGCAATGCTTTTTGGACGACCGCCTGATAGATAGTTGAACGTCTTCCAGACAAACATCAGAAAGCTGTGATTGCGGCTGCTAACGAATTCTAAATGATGGGATGGGCCGCGCCTCTACCACCCCTGTACGAAAAGGACCACCACGTTGGACAAAAATCTCGCGGGAAAAAAAGCGGAAGATTCTTAGAAACCGCACTGCGCTTGAAGATGTGCCATCCAAGTTACTTAGTAGGTAAGACAGCCAGTTTTTTCCACAGCAGCTGGCATAAACAGTGTCTGTAAGCTCAATAGCGAACATCAGCAGAATTACTGGGAGATCATTCCAGATAGACGTATAGAGTTAATAGTCCTTCCATACTCTCTACTAATAAATTTCATATTTTACACACCTTTTTTAGATTCGGTAAGGATTGGATAAGATAAGTCAGGCGTTGATAAATCACTGTTGAAGGTTCCCCAACGCATTCATCACCAACGTGATATTGTGGCTGTGTGTCAATCTACTGTCATCCAAGAGTTCGCAGGCTTGAGAAGTCTGACAGATGGACGCGAACTTGATTTGGATCTGCCTACCTCTAAAGCACCTCTATCACTCTCCTTGTGCCTCTTAAATCTAACTAATTATATGAAGTAATTTGATAGATTACCAGACCTAGTTTCTCTTTTTGTTTCAACTCTGGAATCGTGCTTAATTTCATCTCCTAATTACTTGAGTCCGATGTATGACGCAGTATCATATTCTGCGTAGCAAACTCATGTTTAACAACCAAAAAAAAAATTTTAAAAAAACCGAAAAAAATCAAATCTATAATTACGACGGGTAGTTCCAAAAACTGATTAGAAAAGAACATTTTCTTGTACCAAAAAAGCCGCCACAAAAGCGGTGAAGCCATGAGCAACCACTTCATGCAAATAGCAATCTACCTCAGAAATGCAGCTTTTCGAAGCTCGTTGTATCCTTTCTACATTGTAAGCTTTCTTCTGTAGTGCTTGATAACATCAAATATGCATAATTTTGCATTTGGATAAATATGCCTTGTAATTTGACTGTCATTACCATTGAATTTGAGCTGTAAAAGGTCATCTACTATATTAAGCAGAACCCCATGAAGACTGTATACATCCGACACTGTCTGCTCACCAACAAGAGCAAAACTGTGTTGAGAACAATCCAGAGGGATGGAAGGCTTTGATGACCTGGAGACACTCATACTCTTGTGTACGGCATCTGCTTATCACCATGGCCCCCCTCCACAATTGTGCCATTTGACAAACGGCCTGCTTGAAGGCATTAACAACAGCAACCCAGGACAACGTGTGAGTGTGAAGCTTCGCTTCCGCTTATTTTTATTAGCGGCGACGAATGATGTCTAACAGATGATGTCTATTATTACACGGCAGAATTAAGTCTGTAAAAATCTTTATTTTTATTTAATTTTAAAGAAATAAGGCGAAGAACAGTGTCATGGATGAAAGCATAAACAATTGTGTGGGCCCGAATCAACTGGGTTATACACCGATTGAAATGACCCGTACGTAAGTCGGATGCAGTGAGACATACACCAAATGCAATTCATCATATATATATGCAATCGAAAGTACCATATTATTAATTTCACTAATCATTCATAAGAAACAGCAAGCATGTCATGAACAATGTAAAGCGACTGCTTCGAGCATGTCTCAATGAACCGATAAAGCGAGGTAATGGCTGAGTTACGGTTACGGTTGCCAAGCGGAAAGAAAATCTACAGTTCATTCTTGTCAGCTACTCAACTACAAACAAAAAGCAGGCAAATTAAGAGATTCATATCGCTGGAAGTTCAATAAAGAAGCACGTCTCCATAACTAGTGAAGGCAGTCAGTAATTAAAATGCTATTAATTTACAAGACAAATAGCTGCAATTTCTTACATATGGTACAAACGTAATTAATATCACAGTTGTCAGGGACCGAATCTGTAAACCACAGGCAGACGTAAGTGGGAAAGCCATTGCTGTTTACAATAAAACGATATACGGATCTACTCTAAATATATGACACTACAAAACAAGTCGAAACAATGACCGCAATGATTTTTGGTCTGCATGCATTATGGCTAAGATTATAAATATCTCTTTTAAAATAGCAAATTATATGTTAAGTAGTACGGTCCATTACAGACTGTCTGTGTATCAAAAATTCACGGTTCAATCGAACATTAATAACCTAACAAAATGGTGATTACGTTTAATAAGAAGGCACAAAATAATAGTTGGAACATTTGTAATTACGGTAAAGAGTTTAGGAGCATTGTAGTGAAATCACGAAGAGATAATGAAGATACAGAAAATTTGAAGCTAGTAATTGATCTATCTATCGGTCTAGCTGTTCTCTCTTTCTGCTTCCGAAAAGAAAATTTCGTTATACAGTCTGAATATCCTTGTTAACTACGTAGAACTGATCTTTTCGACCACACATGCCGACCAAAACAGCAGTATTCTCTATTATTATATTAAATGGTATTGTCATTAATGCACCTGTTAAATAAAGCATGAGCCGAAGAGCACTGTTCCTGAAAAAAGAAAACTGTCAAACAAACAAGGAAATACAATACGTGACAACATTCTACATAAATTCTTAGATATACCTGTACTTGTGAGAAAACGATTTCACAACTCCAAATATATACATATATAAATTTACTGCACCGACAAAGGATAAAGCGAAGTCGAAAGGAAGACAACGGGGTAGAGGAAAAAGAGGACATAGAAATACCTTAACAAAACTGTTGATCATTATGACTACTAATACACATTCATCTCTATGGTTACGTTCATCTTCATACAAATGAGCCCATTATTCTAACAAGTTCTATCAATGTTTACTTCATAAAAGCGATATTTCAACAGTCAAATAGCCTAGTCAATTATTTCATTATGTTCAACTTATTTATTGTGCAAATAAACTACTTAAAAATAGCACATTTTTCTTGATGATTAACTCTTCAGTGGTAATTGCAATATTATAGATCTTTGTTTTTAAATCATCAACACAGAAATCAAATGACACTGAGATAGAAAATAAAAGAAAACGACAAGCACTTACTTGAAGAGACGTCAAAGGCATCGTAGCCCATGCATATAATGACAGAGCAAGAAGAGCCTGAAAGATATGACGTTGGTGAAGTTACCCAACACCGATTTTCGCAATCCTAAACAATGACGGAAAATTTGAATCAAATTACTTTAGAATGGCACCTTGTGAGTGAGGGCAATGCGTGGAGAGTGAACAGTCAGAAGAATACCTTGTAACCAACGTTTCCGCTGTTGTAAAAAGTCCCACATTGTGAACGGACTTTTTTCATGCATCTCACCTGAAAAATTTAGTTTTTGAGAAATAGAACATTTGAAACGAAACAATCACTTTTGACCTTCTATAAAATCAAAGGTATAACCATGTTTCATCGCTATCATAGAGAAGAAACAATCTTCTGCTATTGATCCTTCCATGCCGTGATCATATGACACATTCCGCTCAGCAGCAACCTACAAACAAATTCACTTTAATCACACCATCTTACCTATGACTTTCTCGAGAAATTATATTGATAAGCAACCTGCGTGACTACAAAAGAACCTTTCCAGCCAAAAAGCGGTTTGTGAAACAGTTTGAATTGAAGACGAAGTTTACCCATATCATCCGCAACGCTACAATGAACTAAATATTCACAACAATTTTATAAAAAACGTTGCAATCAATTATAGCAGTTACCGAAAAGAGTCTGATAATGTTGTTAGCCAATTAACTATTTCCCCGCTTGCATAGGTAATTACTCCTTGACCGAATTGATGACGACCGTCTTCACAGAAATTCAAGATTCCACATATCTACAAAAATCCTTATTAATATCAATTGGCAGAAACATGAAGGGTATTCATGATAAGATTTTCTACAAGTCACCCATTTTGCAATCTTACGTATTCCGAAAAATACGAACAGCTGAATAATTGAGTTCTAGACGTTTCTTTCCTTGAAAATAAAAATTGTAAGAAGAGAATGTACCCAATAATAAAAACTTGTTCTCAATTTAGATAAAAACGCGATGCGATGTATCATCCTGATCAGTCTCGCCTTATACCTCAATTTTATTCTTCACTCATAACCGAAGCAATATTATCTGGAGCTTCTATATTTTACAGTCCCAATTTATGCGTTAGTTGGCTATGATATTGCTCTAATACATAAATATAATACGGTGTTTTGTATATTTACGTATTCTTTATGGTTTCAAGAAACGAGAGAAAAAAGTCAGCAGTTTGGTGTCCCACCGCATTCGTTGTCAATAAGGTTTCTTCATCAAGGTGAACAATCCAGTCATTATCCTAAATTGACCAGTAAGCACTTCATTGACGAGAACATATTTAAAAAAACTAAAAAAAAACACCTGTAGAATGTTAATGTCATCTTCTAGGCAGTATTGAAGAGCCCGCGCTTTGAACTTAGCACCACTTTTTGTCCTTGAAAACAAAAGATAAAAATATAGCATACAAAACTCGATAGTCTAATTCGATAGTAAACAAAGAGAACCTGTATGAAGTAGGAACCACTACCTCTCGAACTCGAGGTTGAGGCGAAAGATGGATAGCTTTGTCAGTAACGACCTAGTTTACAGATTATTCCGAGTATGTAAAATAAAATAATAAACACTTAGTTTGAAAAAATCTAGCACAGAATTAATTTAGAACAATGATATGAATTCTTGTAATCAAAAGTCTTCAATAGAATCAGACTACCTCGAATATGAAGTTCTCCATACCGGCATCGTAACACGTCTTCATATTGGTCACTATATTCTCCTACAAAGAAATATAGTAAATCAAGAAATACCTAAACATGACTAATGCATATGCGTACAAACGTAGCTTTATTATGTTTTACAGAACAAGCACTTTGCACTACGTTTAATTCTAATCATAGGAGTAGAATTAATTACAATATCGATCGAATATAATTGTGGCAAGATGAAATTCATTATGTGATAAGTAAGCTTGAATCAAAATCGAGACGAAATTTCTGTCACAGCAAAGTATAACTGAAATTTCTATCTGAAAAATTCAAAATTTGAATTCCTCTTGCAAGACACAGCTTACAAGAGACATTAAGAGCTGCAAAGACGACTTAACATTCACTAATGAAAAGAACTGTATCAGTTCAACATAGAAGTCCCATAACGTAGAAAATTTAAGGTAGATAGATAAACAACAAGTAGAATAGAAAATTCAAAGTAGATTATTCGACATTCATCCTCATGAGTGAGTTGTTTATTGATTTCATAGTTCAAACATAGTGAATAAGAATAATAGAACTGAACATTATAAATGTGCTATGTGGGATATTATAATTTTGGAATTTTGTTTGTTGAGTTAAACGAGGAATTCATTCGAATATAAACACAAACAAATGTGAACACAAACTCTAGAAATTTTTGTAACACATCAAAACGTGAAGCATCATGAAAATATATATAGTTATGTAAAATAAACACATTTACTTTCATCAAACAATAAGACTAAGCGAAGGTCGTTCACAATCGAAAAAACGTTAGCACTTTGCAACTACTAAATCATTATCAGGAACAAAACTAATTCTATGAAATAATATAACATATAATGGCGGAATAAATATTGTAGCCTTTCATCACAGTCCTTTACGGTGTACTTCCCAAATACAAGACACTATTTCGGATTAAGGGCGCCGTAACTCAGTGGTGGACGTGCTGCAGTGACACGCCGGCCCAGTCAGTTGGCGGCCGCTCCCCAAGCCTACCAAGCCCGCCATCCCTCCGGGGTCGGTATATTGGTACCAGAGGAATCTGGGTAAGAAAAGTGGCACTGACTTGGTGAAGAGTGGTCAACTCAAGTCACTGTATAAATCAGGCACGTTTTAAACCACCTCTACGATATCACGAACATGAATGCGTTGGCGCATTCCGCCACAAGGGATTGATCAACGCCAACAATTATCTTATTTATCTTTATTTCGGATTATTTTTTCAGTGAAAAACATTTGATCGATAATTTACGAATCCAGATTTCACTAACCAGGTGATAAAATTCCGGTGCTATTCAATATACTGAGAAATGTGCTGTGCTTTTTAGGTCCTATTTGTAAATATTTTATATGCAATATATTTGTCGGCAATTGTATAGAAAATATTGGTAACTTCTTCTGCTAAGCATTTATTCAATCATTTCTTTAGCTATGACTCCATTTTATTAGTACTAAGCACAAATATTCATATAATGGACCAGTTCGATTTATATAAACAGAAAAGTATACAGCTGAACGACAAATAAAAAAGCAAATTGCTTAAAATAAATAATTTGTGATTCATCCGATAAGTCTCCATCTAAGAATGCGTTATAAATTCGTCGTCAACGTGATATCATGAAGGTGATTGTGCTCCATACAATGAATTGAGATGAACAAATCTAGTGGGTGCTGCTTATCTTTCCAGACTCCAATTCAATTGATACCAATTTACCAAAGATGGATGACGTGTTTGACAGACCTGCTGTGATGATGGATCTGTGTTCACCGATTCATAGCAGCACCTACAGCCCATTGCACTATGTACTCCACCTACTATGAATTAAGTCGTTAAATTACCAAAATCAAATATTTCACAGCTGAATTCTAATGAGATTTTCAAATAACGAACATGTCATGTTTCAATGCGAAGTTAAAACCAAGCCAAAACTAAAAATATAATCACATTAGCAATAAGAATCGAAGAAAACCGTACGCTACCGTAATTGATACAGACTAGAAAAATAAATAATGAATTCTGAAATTATGGCTGCACTGAAATGCTACTGGAATGTATAGATAGATTGCTATCTCATTTGTGACATATCAAAAAGTTACAAACGATGAATTTCTTCCAAATAATAATATCGGTAATAGTAACCATATCAATACAACAATGATAGATAATGATAATAACATTGGATATCCATACCAAAATCTACTGAGGAAACAGAACTCATTGGATCACAAAAACGTTCTAAAAAGAATAGGAATCATTATACCTTCACAAGCAGTGGGAACTGCCCTTTTGTCACAACTCGGAAGCACACAAATGGCGATAACAACGGTGCAGCTTTCAGATGAACCTATAAAATTGTAAGTTCATGGAAAAGCTGAATATGGAGGAATGTAATATGACGCAGTAGACAACGATCGCATTGAGAAAGAAAACAAATGCTAAACAAACCTTTTCTCTAAACGCATTGAATAAAACAAGACCAAGAAGATTGCAAAGGCACTGTGGTAGTACCAATAACGCAGTGAAACGTAACAGATATAAAAATGTTGTCCAAGTGTATCCATAACTGAAGTAATAAGAGAGGATTAATAACTAAGCAAAGATAATTGTGTGTAATCTCCATGTGAATGAGTTAAATACGTTCACAAATTATGTGATATATTGAATACGCTACCATTTAGAAGATTACTGGATACATTTCATCTATTAGAATACACTATATGATTATGGAAACATTAAAATCAATCAAATATATGATAAAAATCTATTAGCAATCGAGATAAGTTATATGAGATATGCAATAAAACAAACCTTTCAAAAGGTCGAAGTGTAGCAGTAGAATGTGGTTCAGTAAAAACGCCACAAAGGTAGGCGAATCCAAGGATCCATGCAAGCAAAGCTATACAATGTAATGCATGCTTTGTTTCACAGTTCATTACCTCAACCCTAAAAATAATTATATTACAGATGAGTTCTATATATACTAATGTGTCGATATAGATATAAAGAAAACAAAAACATTGATGACAGTTTCTTGTAAAAAATTGTATAGTCGATTGTTTGAGCAAAAACGTTACAAACATAGGTTAATATACATTCAGACTATAAATCAAAACAACGTAGGAGTGGAAGCTATCGATATTTATCAGCAAGCTGGGGCCATTCGTCGTTTTCGTGAACCATTCAAAACTAGACAAATGTTCGATGAAGCTTGTTCTTCGGTGTCAAATAAACGGATTAATTTAAATTAAATGTAAAAATCAACGCATTTATGTGTAGTATAACGATTGTAGACATTTCATTAATATCACATGAATATGACTTATTCGAACATTTGTAGCAGCAGTGCAATCTGCAAAACGCTATAGCACATATCCTTCCTATTTACCCATATATTATTCAAATGGTGAGGCTACGACAAGGTACAAATTGTGGCAGACAATCTGAATAACACGAACACAGCAGTTCTAAGAACAATCACATCATCCGTCTATTACGTAGAACACTTCCATCAGTAGCTAAAATTAAAATGAAAAAACATTGCTGCTAAAGTGATCATTTTCGAGACTGTAAAGTAATAGCATTCAATTAAAAAAGTACTTTTATAGTCCTGATGTTTCGACTAACGAGAACATCGATGTATTAATACTTTAAAAAATCATCGACATTATCAAAACACCGTCTCCTCTGTCGGCTGCTCACTACTGCTATTGCATTGTAGCTGTAGTGAATAACGACGCCGTGACGTCTAAAACACACCGCTCATCGTAGAATGCAAAAAAACAAAACTCTAAACTTGCATTGTGATATTGATAAGTAATTTTTCCACTTCGAAGCAACCAATTGACAATCAATACGAGTAAGAAACTTCGAAAGCGAATAGTTCGCTTCATTTCAACGAATGTTTAATTGCATCATAGTTTTTTTTTAGAACACAAAGCTTAAACTAGTTCGTCGTTGCTCATGAAGTATTTCTCAAAACTGAAAAACGACCGACAATTGCAAGTTTAATTGTTAACGTATCATATGTTATTGTCAGATAACTTTCACAATGTGACTTTTGGGTCTGGAAATTAGAAGTTCACTCATTTTTGGGCATTCATCTAAGCACTTAGCATCGTGTGGGATGAGAACGATCTTTAATGTCAACGTGGAAAAGTGATATACATTTTACGGTAATTAAATCCAAAATGAAAATTTCGTTATAAAAACATGGAAAAAAAACCAAAGTTCTGAAACGCGTGCAACTAATTTTTGAAAAAATCCAGCGTACAAAATTCTCCATGTAAAGATTTAATACAAATAAGGTTCAGACCATATTTACAAAGTAAAAAGAGTATTTGCGTTTGAAATTCGTTTAATAGTCGCATTGTAGCAGAAAAATATGGCTGCAATGACGAAAAGCAGAGGAGAAAAGTAGCCAGCTTAAAAAACTGTGTTCGCAGCGCGATCAGATATTGTTAGGCTTAGGCTTTTGTGTAATGGCAGTAGAAGTTTAGTCAAATATAAATTCAGTAGGTAAATTAATCCGGTGTATGCCTTATTTGAAATTGTGACTCGCAGGTAACTCACAAAACCAGGAAAAGTATTCCATCTTAAGTTATGCCAGAGGTATTTCAAACGCTAATTTCCACTTAATCGATTCAATAAACAGTTTGTGAAACCAATCACAGTTATTTAAAGTCGTCTATAATACAGTTGCCTTGTGCAACGCTATAAGTATTAGGAAAATCCCAAAAACTTCTCGAAACAAATATTTTAAGCCTTTCAGAAATAATCTCTCTTAAAAAGCTTTTGAAATATCGCTGGCCACCTTCACTCAGCTTGAGGAATGCGTCGCTCAGTTGCTTTCGTCCATAAAAAAAAATCGAGAACAATTTCTTGCTGAAAGCGATCTATCACATCTATAACTAATGTTGATACGGAAAGAGCATTCAGAAGAACAGGCAATCACAACCTAATTTCTATATTATTGCTTTGTATAGACAGTGTAAAATACAGTCACACATATCATGGAAACACATAAATATTTCTTTAAGGCAAAAAAACAACTAAGTACTTTAAAGTGTATTATGAGATCGGCTACTCGATTTTTTCCTCTGTTCCTAAGAGCCTCTTTAGAACTGTATATGTGGTCAAATGGATATTTTATATCGATAATACAGTAGGTTCAAGTACTTGAACCTATTGTAAAGTAAACAATCCCACGAGATTTTAAATTCATGGAGAAGCAGATCTTCATGAGTCTAGTAGTCCTATCAATAAACAAGTCATTGGTAAGCAAAAGGAATTAGCAGCTATTGCTGATGAAAGCCATTGGCGCAGGGCTTTACGAGAAGCAGCACGAAGATCAAAATTATAACGACAAAAAGAACGAGAGCAATCAAAAGCGATTCAAAAATGTGTGGTTATTATGACAAAACAGGACATAATTCTACATAGACAATATGTAATGCGTTGCTGTAAACAATAAAGGTATTCATTAATGACGACGTATCGAATGTTAAACTGTATGGAAAATTACGATCAGCGAAATATTTACTACTATTGCGTGTTTCATTTGTAGAATTAGTCATCTACGATTTGTGCTCACCCTCATAACTCATTTCGATCAAATAGTTGTCATGTTCAAATTAGCTGACTTAATTAACGACCAATGAAAATCGCATAAAACGCAGCACTTCGCTATATTCCGAGTCATTCACAAAGCAGTTCTATATAACATTCTACAGCACAGACAAATTGCATTTCTTCTTCAATATTAAAAAACGGAAGCCAGATGAGTCTATTTATGACATCGAAACCAACAAATCATGTTAAAACCTAATTGAAGGCACGATAAATAGAAAATCTATAGCAAGAAGCTCGACATGCAACGATAATCTCCGCCGATAGTAACAAAGTATGGTAACACAATACATTAAAATATTCAATGTAATCTATAAAATGATACAGGAAAAAAAAAACTAGGCACTTAACAGTGGAGTTAAAAATCTTCGTGATCTTGCGAGAATGCGACCAGTGCAGAGAGCACATTGACCGAGCAACTAACAGAACGCTACCGATTAATATGAGGTAAACCAATGAAGCAAACAAGGATGAAATGTCGTCATTGAAAATGATGAATTTTGTACATTCGAATAAGATGAAAACGTACAAGTGGTAAGCATATTAAAATATCCAACAGAAATCCGTTCGAGTCTCGAAAAGCATCGGAAAAGAATTTTAAAAATACTGATATGTACTCACCTAAGGAATAGTAGCACTCGGAAAAATTCAACCAAGCACATTTCATTGAACAAAGAAGTATATCACTCTTTTCAATTGAATTATTCATCAATAGAGTTAGAGTTAGATTTTGTTAGATATTACCAATGTATACGCAAAGAAGCTAATAAAATATGGAATTATTACAAAAATTATCATACATTCACTATGTATACATAAACTATATATAAATAGTATAAAACAATCCACCACATCCTTAGAATATTGAGAGAATGTTAAAATAATTTTTGATTATTTACTGATGTAAATGTAAGGGAAAGGGGGCGTGGCGCAATGGTCGAAGTATCACAGGGATAGGCAGGCCTGAATAAGTGTGCTTAGGTTCGCGTCCGCCTTCAGGCCTATCGAGCCCGCCATCTCTCCAGGGTCGACAAAAAAAGCACAGAACAAACATTGGAAGATAGGTAGCATTGATTTTCGCTAAAGAGTAGTTAATATATTGTAGAGATCAGATTCGTATTCAATCACCACGATATCACGCTGAACACGAATGTGTAGGCATGTCGGGCAAAAGGAATTGATCAACAGGAATATCAACACTGAAGTCTATTTTATGCAGTGTTGACTAACATAGTTATTTTCGATCCAACACCTAATAGCATTTTATTTCTTGCCATTTTTTTTTTCATTATAGCTCCCTTAATATCACACTGCTTGATCTCACCAATCAATATCACCAATATTGGAAACAGTAGCAAGAATCATAATAACTGAAAAAGTAGCAGAAATCAAAGTGATTATAAGAAAGAAAAATGCGTACATTGAAAACTTGATATGGTTCAAGTATTGAAGACAAGACAAGGTCAAACAAAAGTGAAGAATATTCAAATGAACGATCTCCATCGAGAATTATAAACGAATAAAAGCTATTCATTTCGAAATGTCTTAGTGAAAGTTTAATATTTCGTTTATATTTACGCAAAATAATAATAACAATAAATAAAAGCGTCTGCGTTCATAATAGTGAGAAAATAATGATAATGATAGCCTTGTGAAAACATCGATAGATGGTAACAACATTAATCGATAATTGTATTGATATTTTAGTTCTTCTACAGAACTGTCATCGTTATTGTCCATTTGTGATCACAAATGCTGAAAATCGCAAGTCCGTTAGACGATCGGTTTACGCACGACAAAAAGGAAAACAACGAACACACACAAAGCGAAACGGACGGCGGCAGCCAGCCACAGACAGCAACGAAATCCACGAGCGCAACCAGTAGATTTATAAAACACAACAACCGGTATTCGAATCGATCTACTAAACTGGCCTAATAGCTTTTTTTTTTTCAAAATAAAGCTATCACCTTAGCAAACAAATATAGAAATAAGCAGTAAGTCTAAGTAGTGAACTTTTGATTTGATTCCGAACGTTTCTCATAAGCAAAGTTTGTTATCGTATCAAAAATATATCAAGAATGGAATTTCTCTGAACTGCTGCTAAGTAAATAGGGTACAATCTGCGAATAACAAGTCGTAATTTTCATAATCGATTCGTTGTTCACAAACAATTTTTGTAATCAGAACCGTCGTTCAGCATAAAACAAACGTATACCTATCATATCATATAAACAAAAGTTTGTGTATTTAAAATGCGAATTATATTGGAAATTACTAAATATGTTGAGATCAAACAGAACTAATCATAAATTCTTAAGGTAATCAATAATGAAAATCTTGAAAATACTAAATATTTGAATAGTGTAATTAGCGAATTTTAGTTTAGATACTGAAAGCCTATGGTACATTGAAGACTGTTCCAGCAAGTCTTGCGTGGAAAAGGGAACGGGCGTCGCGGGCAAATTAACTACGAATCAAAATGATTGAGAGAGTTTTGCTCAATTATGTTCCTTATTATCAGTTGGATACTTGTGTAAGGTAGTGAAAGAAAAGTTCAAAACATTGCGTATGAGCTACGCACTACTATCCATCAGATTGTGAACCACTGTTTCATGCATTTCAACGGAAGAGATACATATGAAAATCCACCTCACTCTAACACTCTTACAATAACATGCTTTACGCTATAAATTAAAACTTCATACGATTGTTAGTACCAGCTCTACAACGCTGATGCTTTGATATGGTTGTACTACCACCGCTCACCATATTAATTTCTTCAAGTTTATGATTACTGGAAATTAGCCTTGGTATGTTAGGTATGTTTAAAAGCAACACGCACCACACCCAGTGGTTGGGAAGACCCACCAGCTCATCCAAAATCTGAGTTTCATGCTCGAATGTTTACACTCTGATTTCTGAGAGTTGCAGGCCTTGCCGTAGTAGGAACTGCGTGGCAAACCACGCCGTGACCGAACATCTGCAGGAAAGGAATGTAAAAACCTACAACTAACCTACAATATGACTTCCTCGATTTTTTTGATCGTCAGCCTCATTTTTTCTCGAAACGAAAAATGACAGATAGTTCTATATCATTGATCATGATAGTGGTTAAATTATTGATTAATTACAAGTAAATTAAATTATTCATTCAATCGTAATGAGAAATTATGTAATAACAAAATACATTGCTTATTAGTGCATAATTTATATTAAACAATGTTCTTCCATCGAGCATTCGCGTTGTACACAAAAATATAGAACAAGTTAAAATCATTAACGCTTTCTTCTGACTAATTGCGGTAAGAAATGGAGATGAAATCGAGCGATAGCGTCAACCGGTTCAGAAACCAAGAGAAACACAGCTGCGTCAATGTCAAAGGCTGAATAGTGTGCCATATGTTCCTCATGACCTTCAACAGATAAGCCAGTTATGGGGATTTTCGCACAAACAACAGAAAAGCAGTAAAAAAACAGTTGTTATTCAGTGAAAAAATCATTACAAAAAACAACCAAAGGAAGTTCGCCAGCAACAATGATTGTGGAAACACGGAGATGAAAGCGGATGAGAAAAAGGAATTAGAAAGGAAATAAGGAAATAGATATGTCAAAAAAAGAAATAGGAGGAAACGAGAGAGTTCTTTTTATTGATGCTTAGTGTTATTTTTTACTGCTTATTTTCTCTCACAGTATAATTAAGCAAGGAGGAAAAACTCAAATTCTTTATGAAAAATCTGAAAAATAACGACGCGTTTAATGACTCTATACAATGTAATATTTACGAACGTAATATCTTTAT
>KN716327.1:6810-18739 GCA_000816705.1 Dictyocaulus viviparus | reverse complement strand
GCATTTCGCAAAAATTGCTCAGTTCGAAACCTCATCTTAAATGGTTTTATTTATTCATAATTTTTTAGAATCACCAAAATAATATCTGCACAATTTTTCTGTATTATCAATGTTGAGTTATTTTATTTAAGTCAAGTAAAAAGACAATTAGACAATTGTTGGCGTTGATCAATCTCTTGTGGTGGGATGCGCCCCCGCATTCAGGTTCAACGTGATATCGTGGAGGTGGTTGAATGCGTGCCTGGTCTATACATGACTTGAGTTGACCACTCTTCACCAAGTCAGTGCCAGTTATCTTACCCAGACTCCTCTGGTACCAATTTACCGAGCCGGAGGGATGGCGGGCTTGGTAGGCCTGGGGGGCGGCCACGAACTGAATCGGCTGGCGTGTCACTGCGGCACCTCCACCACTGAGCCACTGCGCCCCCTCCTCACAAAATTAATATACCAAAAATCAGTTATTGATCACGAAGAAAAGACTTGTAGATTCTCGATAGTAAGAGATCGAAATAAGAATAGAAAGTTTTAAAAAACAGTGGTACGTAAAGTTCGAACCATCTACTGACATGAAGTTGTTCTCCCTTGCTTCTGGTATTGGTTCGAATTGCTCAACGATGCCTTCGCAAAACTGCGTTGTTACGCCAACCATCTAGAATTGTTCTCGTTTTTTCAGCCGTTTTTTCTATTATCCTTATTTTTTTTACTGACAGCTTTTCATACAGCTTTGAGCAGAAAGCAAGAAAGTAGGTACGAAAAAAGTCTATGAAAATAAATTCGTTGACAATTTGTGTTGATGAACAGCAGAAGTTTGTTGATTCACGCTTACTCCTTGTTCAGTTTCCAGAAAGATACGTAGGTCTTCACAACTTAAGTAGTCTTTGTTGGAGTAGCGAACCATAAGGAAATAAATCTCTGGACGAGTGGAGATCTCCTTAAAAAATCATGCTCATTCTTTCCAAAGCGTCTTCAATTGAAACATAAATGACCATCCTACAATCGGTAACAAAAGGCTTGTGGAACACTAACCTAATAAATTCGAGCATATTTTAAAACGATCATTAATAATTATTTGTTCGCTTATAATGTTCGCTTATTCCTGGAAAGTACTAGTGGAAATGATTTGACCTTGTAAAGATCGATAAACTCGTCTCGACTGATTTTTCCTCGAGAAGCTTCGTCGAAAACACATGCAATTTCCTAAAAACAATACAATATTAGCTTGATTCAATCCATCAAAAATTCAATATCGTTGCAGAGCTTTTTTGTTTTCCAATCTGATTTTTTTTTCCATTCAGATTCAACCCAACTAATGAATCATAGAGGAATTCATTTCAAGAAGTAAAACAAAGCCCGTAGGGGCTACCGTGAACCTGCTTGCAGTGAGTCGAGCCTGAACGTATCTGAATGCCAGCTCTGCCACTGCTCCAACTTATGCGATTTACAACATAATAATCAAATTATGTATAGTTATTTGAAATGATATAAAATTACTTGGATTTAATGAAAAGTGTTTTGATAGTGATAGATACACTTTTCCCACTTTTCAAGATTCGATGCTGTTCCACCATTAACCGACTTATGAAGATGCATTAGATCTCATCATGGTTGAATGCCGGAAGATTAGCTGAAATCCAATTCTCCTCATCATGGAGTGCGCTCTATCAAACGTTGAGACGTCGTGGATTTGTGACTCGTAAAACTTGACTCCAGAAAAAAAGATGCAGCAAAAAATTAAAACAATATGATTCTTTTGTTTGACATTATTCGGTCAACGGCCAAAACAACTTACTTATTTTCATTGACTTTCATTATGTTGTTAATAATAAAAAATTGTTATATTAAAAAAAAGTAACACTTGCGGTCTCTAAGACTTACTTGACTTTATTGATTTTCTACCAATAACAAGATGAGAATCGATTAAAGTATGATCACATATAATTAGAAAAAAACTTCACCTTAATTCTATTTCTAATTCTTCCCAACGATAAATTCGGATTTGTTCGTTGAATCAAATGAACGGCTGTATTCTGATCGATGAAACCTAATCGATCAGGATCCTCATCGTCGAATACCGTACCCAACCACCTTAAAACACTATCGACTCCGACTGCAAAACAAACCTTTAATTAAATAATATAGCTTATGAATAAAAGTTTTTTTTCGCTGCGACTTAATGTTGAATGCGTAAAAATATCGCCTATATCACAAAAACAACTAGTATTTGTAAAATTAACAGTATTCTGATTAGAGGCGATTATTGATTAAAAAAAATATGCCCTACAACAACATCACTGAGACAGCAATCAATGACGTCATATTGGAGCAATATTTATTTGGTTATTGTAGTACAACGGTATTCTGACATACTTTGTTACGTTCAGAATAGTTTCTCCTGTAACGTATCCTCTGTAATTTGCGAAAATACAGAAGGAAAAATCTGCCACTACGGTTCTGAGTACCGAGACTCTTGAAATATCAAGTAATCTGATATCAATCTTGCCTGTATGGTAATATATCAATAGTTGACGTCGAGTAATTCTTTTTAATGATAATATCAGATTATTCGACAAATCTGGATGATACTACTAGCATTTCGAGGCAAATAAGGTCGACTTCAACGTTTATCGTACGATCGATTTCGACCGCTATACCGTATAGGAGTTATGTTCGCTCGTTCATGTTTCACTCTAGTGATGGTTGTCTGATTTAAATGCTGTAAACAAGATCGTACGACATCAGGAAACACAATTGTTATGCGTGAAGACCTCGAAACAGCTATTTGGATGAGTTGACTTCTTGCCGAGAAATTGTTCTGCTCAATGTGAATAGTGGAATAAGCTTTCACTACAACAATCATAACTTCGTCACCACCCTCAGTGATAGGAACGGAGCAGCACTTCAATATCTAACGCAGTTAAGCTAATCATTCATTAAAGTGCTGCATATCACATCAGCACCAAGAAGGCAGTAATTGATTGATTGATCGACCGATCACATAGTGAGGTCCTTGGCAGAGCAATAAGTATTGTATTAGGTCAGATTTCATCGATATGCGACTGCGCGTCCTTTATGAGGTTTCGAGTTTTGTGATTAACTCAGCTTATGTGATATCAAAATCGTAACATTATGAACAACTATAGTTGTTAGAAATGGAATGAAATTGCAAATAAAAGTGCTGAATGAGGAAAATAGTGATATAATTGGTAAACTGTGCATGAAATGATCAATTCATTGATTAATAACCCATTCGTAAGGAATTAACAAAGTCATTTCGATCAGTTTCTTTCTCAGTCTACAAAGAAAGAACTATTTTCAGAATGACTTCACAAAATCCAATGCTCCTAGTAATTTGTGTGTGGTGTGGATCATCGTCGGACTTCAAAATGTTAAACATATAATGGATTTGATCTCAGACAAATGACTTCATTTACAAAAAAATTCTCAAATTCTGATGTAGCCACAAAATAAGGATACGGTATCAGAAAAAAAGAAGGCTACAACATATCAGTGAGTGCAGCTCAGCATATGATTTTCGATTGAAATAAGATTTCATAGAACAGAAAATAACCATTTGGACTTTCCTAACCCTGTTTTTATGCATAATTTTTCAACGAACTTGTTTTTTCTGTTGAAATTAGATTGGGTATCTCACAAACCGTTCGCGAATTGTCGACCATGCGGTAGAAGACGGCCTGCAGTCGTCTGAAACAAAAACAGAACGTACTGAATTAAACAGATGAAATTCATGATTCCACGAAAGACCGAGAAGTACCGATGTTCCTAAGTCAATCAAAACGACGACTTGTCGATAAGATAAGAGATATCATAGGGGTTGACGTTGATCAATCCCTTGGGGCGTGATGCATTTACGCATTCGTGTTCAACGTTCAACGTATGGTGGAAGTGATTGAATTCGAGCATGGTTTATACAGTATACAGTAGCTAAGACCACACAGAGATTACAGGTTTGGTAGGTATGAGGGCTGCAGCGAACCTCTACGCTCTTGTTCGCTCAACTTTAATACTCAGCCTCTTTGTGAAATAGCAATGCATATTAACAAATCCGTACTAGTAACGAAATTTTGTTGTATTTGTGACTCGCTGTAGAAATTCACCCCATATGTAGCTCGATGTGTTTATAATAATGCGAAGAAAAATTTCGACAAACAAAAAACGTTAAGCTCTAAGTAGATGTTTACATAAATAAACATCTGGCATTCTTCAGAATATAGAAGCATCAAAATACGCATTGTATAACGATAAAGATCTTTTTGTCAGAAAACAAAAATATTTTACGACGAAAATATCCAATATCAAGATGTTTTAAACGTCTCTACTGTTTTCGATCGGTGAAAGAGGAACGAGGCTATACGTTGGAAAGAAAGACTCACATTTGGTTGAAGTAAGAGCCATGAGGCCCGTCACCCAAATATTTGCATCTTCACCAGAATTTGCCAACAAATTCAATGTATCATATTCATTACCGTATACTATGGAGAATAAGCATTCTTCCTGAAATTTCTTTATTGATATAATCGATATCGATCGGTCTAGCTTCATTGAGTCATGAAAAAGAATAAACACCTATAGAATTGTAAGAAACATAGTTAATCTTCACTTATGGGATGATCCCAATAATTGGGCAACTGAAAAGTTATTCGAAAAACAAACAGACTTATGCTTAACGTTAATTTTCTTCGTATTTAACGTACGTCATTTGGATAACTCATTCGATATTTTGTTTCTCAATAAACTTCCTCAGTGTTTTTCAGTCGAAAAATCTTCTACAATCTTTCTTTACGTATTAATAATGCTGTTAGAAAAGCTGAACGTGAATGAAAATCACCTGAATATCGATCGAGTTCGTTTCGTTCTGACGTAACAATTCTGTATTTTTTCCTAAGCGTATTTCTCGAATATCATCGATAGAAACTAAATTGTTATCAATTTTATGAGACAACAAGAATGAAACTGATTAACTAATCGAAAAAGATTTACTTGGCCATAAATAGCAGTCTTATATGAATAATTATCTATTGATTATTTCGAGCAATTCTTTAATATCAACTGATCTTTGATATCATTCTGATAAGACTGATATGATAATAGCCTACTTTTAGCTTTATGCGGTTTCTTATTAGTCGGAGTCCATCGTATATATGAGAGATTATCGTCGAGGCTATAAGAAGTATTTATGAAATCCATTCAGATGATATTCTATTATAAGATATTATTTGATCGGAAAATTTTCGTAGAAACATAATTCAACTTCCATTTCATTCTATGTTAATCTTAAATTTTATTAAGAAGAACTTTGTAGTACCTAAAAAAACGACGAAAATGTCTTCCTTGACCGCGAAGTTTAATGAACTCACATCCATTTTGCATATGATGCCAACAATCACTAACTGAATCAACAGACTTCATTAACTCTAACCTCAATCAAGAGTTGTTTCTGATTTGATCTGAATGACTTGTGTATCATAAGAAATTCTAAAGAAACGAAAAAAACAAAGTGCTCATTGGTGTTGCAATATAAAAACAACGCATATTTTTCTCTTCAACACGTTTTCAAACAATCAATATCTACCAAGATCGATTATCCCTCAACCTCGACATTTGTAAGTTGAATATCCTGACTGTAAGCTTGTCTAGCAATACTCGACATTGTTGACTTTTCAGGTTCTGAAGAAGGCGATTCTGCCGAAACGTTAGCATGTGTTTGTGTTGTATTGTGTCTTCAATAAAATATTGTTTACCAACCTCGAGTATGGCTAAACAAGGTTACAATCAAGAAAATCAATATCTATTCTCTAAGCAGCCATCACTTCGTGTGTTTTCGAAAATAATGAAATCGCTCTACCGTTAGAAATGGTTCTGTCGCTTTTCCTCGACGAAAACGATACCGTTTTTCTATATGGCGATTTTTCACGATTCACATGCTTTATTAGTGACGAACGAAGCATTTCTCTAAAAAAATTTCCATCATAAATTCATTTCAAGATGAGTCTTCGCAAATCTCTACGGCTTTTTGCCTCACTAATTATCATATTTATTAAGTCAATGTCATTGCCAGCTATGTTGTTCTCCAGTTGATTTGATTACCACTTTAGATGGAAGTTTTAATTCAAACGCATTGACATCAATGCAATTAGTCAGAGTTTCTTTTGTAACTCATCATTAAGCTGCCTTATTCTTCATAGATGTTGTTACGGCTCAATGGGACCATCACAACTGCGTCTCCTAAACGTTTTGCAAAACGTTCAAATCATAATGATTCAGAGGGAATCGTTCAGTCTCCTCATGAGTAATTTGCATACGAGGAAAAATATATATCAAACTAACTCCAAGTACAGCAATAAAGCAGTAAGGAAATTTTAATAAAATATATGCTGTTATTTGACAGAACATTCTTACACATGAACAATTCTAGATCAAAATTTAATTTATACATAAATAAAATGCATTTAGGAAATACAGCCATCCCGGTGGCAATTAATACAATTACCGTAATGCTATTTTACACTATTTACCATTCATACCTAATCCGCTCTTATCTTTTTTGTTTTATTAGAAAAAAAAAAAGAAAATTTCTTCGATACTTTAGAAAACACGTGATGAGCACAACGACATTTCGTGAATATCACGTGTTCGGACAGATTTACACTTAACGAATATCAAAACAATCGATTATCGAAATATTTGAATACGACCGTGGGTGATACATAAGAATAGAGGGAATCAATCGGAACTACTTTATCTGCATATGCATTTGTTTATTTGTTTACTTACCTGTTCAATTATCTAGCCCCGCAATTCAGATGAGTTTCAGATGTTGGCTGCTTGCTCCAATTTCTGCTTCATTGAGTAAATTCGTCTACTTCTTGCATACATAATATTCATGCAGAGATGAATTTGTGTGTGTGTTTGCGTGAATTACGGATTTCTATCCCTCTATAGACATCGACCAAAAATCAACAATAAACTGCTCGAAAAACACCATAGGGAGCCGACGTCTGGCTATAATTCTCAGCACGTCATTTGCACGAATACTTCAGAAAACAACGAAACATTTCAAAAATAGAAAAGCATCTGACTAGGTGATTCTGATGAACGCTGATCGATCTCAGTGTTATTTATTCAAACCTAAGCCTAAGCCTAATTAAAAAACATCATAAACAACATCATTTACAAAACTGCGATCACCTCTGTTATTCCACATGACTCGTTTTTCTATAAACATTGAAATGACTAGAAAGTAACTCAAAGTAACTCGTTATTTTTAATCTCAAGAAAAACTTTCATTATCCAAAACAGCTTTTTTTCTATATAATCGAATAAAACACATTTCTCTTTCATTTTCAACAGAATTTTCTATATAATTAAAATTCCGTACAAAAAATAAAAGAAAAACAAACATCTCTTTGTGGGGCTTTCGACGTTACTCATCAAAAGTTTTTTGGTTATTTTATTTTATCCTAATGGTCCGAGAGTCTTCGATGTGCTTCCATAAATTTTTCTTCTATTCTTAAACAGAGGTAAATTCGATATCATCGAAAAAAGTGCATAGATCTGGCTTGTCATCAGCATATCAGTACCACCCTAACAGTACACTTGAATTCGTCATGAAAACTAGAACATGCATAATTTCATTTTCAATACATTCCCATGAGCATCTCCAAACGTTGATGCATTTTTGATACTCATTACTCGACTAAAGAAGAACTAATAGAGCAATGGTCATCACCAAAATGATCGAATTAGGAGGAGCACATTCAAAGGCACGAAGTAATCTTATCGCTTCAGAATACCACAAAATCAACCGAATAAATCAGAGTCTTGAGTTTCATACTCGATGAAGGAGATTTCTATGACGTCATGTAATAGCGGAATAGCTAAAATGTCGTGCTACGTATTCTAATCCGATGTGCTATTCAACGCTTCTGATTCAGCTTGATAATGATAAGCAGCAGAGGTAAAATTACAAACATGGAAATAAATAGCCAAGAAACTGAACAATGCATGTTCTATATTAATAGCTTAAAATTCACATTATCAACTTAACCTCCATGATAGAAGAAGATGGCGATTTAAATAATCGCACAAAATGAGAACGACCATCGTTATCACTAGTGTATTCCACTTGAAGTTCAAACTGACTGACTGTGTTCCTGATACACATCGATCTTGTTAGATGAATTAATATTACTGTAGGCTTTTGAATAATCGACAATGGATTTTCGTGGTAAAATAGGATCTACGAGATTCTGAGGAGACAGATGGAAAAATCGTTATCGATTGATTTGAAAAGATCAGAGTAAGAAGCATGAAGACATAGGAGAATGTTCAAACAGCTCACACGGAAAAACGAATGAGTTTCTTGAGGAACAAAAACATCGCTGTAAACGAGAATAATCATTCCAAGATAATTTTAGATAGCAACGATGAGACTTGACAACTTTTTCGTCCCTAATGAGTCCATAAAATGAGGCGAATTTTGATGGAATTGCGTTTCTTCTGAAGACAAACCTCGGAAACGATTTCAACTGGTACCCTTAGGAAAAAAACAAAACTACTTAGTAAATAATGATGTTAAATTTCCCATATATTTTTTCGTCGTTAATTCGAATAAATTTTCATTTTTTTGTATCGGAATGTATCACTTTGTAATTTATAATCTGATAAAGTTTTACAAATAAACTGCAATCCATAAAAAAAGTAGTAAAACAGAATAATTATTGAGTTAAAATTTCAGTAAACAACGGATGAAGCTCAACTATGTTGATAATTCGAGGATAATACTGGAAAAAAAAACAATGAGTCACTTAATAAGCTTAAAAATATATTAAATCAAAATCGTTGATAGAAGATTTTTTTTCTAAGTCAATGAACTCAATCAAACGTTTCATGTCCGAATAGAATTCACTTAACTGAGAGATCAAAAAATTCTATAAGGTGATGGTTGAAAATCGATCGATGTCTGAGTTCTCGATGAAAGTGCAACGAGGGAAGAAGCGATAATACTCTCATTTAACACATAAAATTATGTCGTTGTACATCGGACGAATCCACAAATTGAATTTGAGTGAAAATTCGTTCGTTTCCTATCGTTTAGTTGGGTTACGTAGAATATTCTACCATGCAGAACTCTAAAGCATTAATCTATTTTAGAGAAAACTTCAAGGAAAAACATATTGAAAACGGTAAACAAAAAAAAAACATGGTAATATTCTATATAACATCTAGAAATTTTCAATAAAGGAGCAATAGGAGACAACGTTGGCCGGTCTTATCCTGCTTGAAAACGATAGCAAGCATTGTACTCATGAAGAACTCCTGCCACATGCAAGCTATACTGACCGACATCCTAGCCAGATGAGTACTAGCGAGATTTTATTAGAATGGTATTTTCCCCTTATTTGACCTATGTGAGTGCAATTGATTTTTTCGCTCTTTGCAAAAGCAGCTTTACCTATGAAAAAGGGCTATAGGGCTATTGAATAATGCTTGACTGGTAATGAAGCTCCGTACAAGGTTGAAATCCTACGACACTCGAGATTCAAACGAAATTATTCTCAGCTGATCAATCAATAATAATACCAGTAATCAATCAATAATTATAAGAAATTGGATGAATTATTATCGTTCGACTTGTCAACAAAAATCAACTATTCAATATAACATATTCAAATTAGTGCTAGACATTTAATAATAGATTGAGTTTTTTTTTATTAATTTGTCTTCTTTATTTACATGAATTCATTTAAAATTGTTGTTCATTATCGTAGCGAGTAATTTTTCAATATTGATTATATTGATTTTTCTACTGAAGAAGAAAAAATCCTATCTAAATATTAGTTTTTTTTTCCTCACAAACAACACTCTCGTAACAACGCTGTCGTTCTTTTTGAAATGATAGAATGAGAACATAGGAGAAATGTTTTGGAATAGAAAATGAGTTGGACGAGTTTCTACATAAATAGCACCTGTCGGCAAACGGTAGATCAAGTCGCCTTTGAGATGATTCGAGTTCTCCTCCATCCTCAGTCGCCATTTTCAAAATGACTGCACCCTGCAATATCACTTATCAACTTGATCGGCTTTATTTTTAGAATTCGAAAAATTCGCCTAATATTAAAATTAGCGATATACTGATAGATGAGAAACATAAGAAAACGCTATAAAATTAACGAATTAAGCAAAGCTTGAGGTAATATTTTGACAGAAACTTTACAGCTTCGTATTGAAGCTTGCAATTTTGTAAACGTTTTATGTGATTCGTCTATCGACTCTACTACTCGTTGTACTGAAGCAGTACCCTACCACGTAAAAAACAAATCGTTTCGCCGTCTTCATTTCAAAATTTGTGAAATCAAAACAAATCCTTTCCAAAAATTGTTTACACACTGACTGATAGCAAACTCAGAAAAGCACGTGATTTTGGATTGACAGATGAGGCTCGATGAGGAAACGAAACGGACAACGTGCTCGAATCATTAGGCTACCATCGTCTGCACACTAAACGCTATTTTTGCTGAAAATAAGTCACAGCAGCTGTTTTCAGCTTACATCATGTTTTCTGTCATTTTTCTTAAACCGAGGTCATTTGAGTTTTCATAGAATGCGCGTTCATAAATATAATAATCTCATCAATGAATGAATTTTAGCACCAAATTAAAAGCGTACCACTTTAGAAACGTAAAATGAGGAACACATAAGGGTGTTAAGCATTCGTCGTTTGTTGTACGCAGAGGAAAGCCTTTAAAATGATAGTTTGCATATTTATTAAGCGATGATAATAAATTGAAATATTAATATAATAATGAGTTGTGTTGCTTTCAGGTAGTTTCTGGTATAAGCTGAATTCTAGCGTTTATGAATCCTCTTTGCAGGATGCACCTACACATTCGAGTTTAACGTGATATCATGGAGGCGAAAAAAAAATGAATGGGAACCTAATCTATGCAGTGACTTGAGTTAATTACTCCACTAACTCAGTGTTGTTTCTCTTACCCAAATCTCTGCGGTACTAAGTTATTGACGCCTGAGTGATGGCGGGTTTGGTGGGCCAGGAGTGACGGCGAACCTGTCTCGTGCTTGCGTATCACTGTGGTGCGGTAGTCACCGTAACACGTGTCAGCGTAGTTCTTATTATACTGAATATAATGGATAATTGATCTTCTCAAGAACTTTATGGATGCGTTGTGGTTATAGAATTTTCGACTCGTATTTGAAAAATCAAGAGAGAAATTTAAAGCACTCCGTTGGGAGTATTGTCATACTGTATGAATATATGTCAGATCAGAAATATCTAAACGGAAGTCAATGAATCACTGCGACTACGACTTGGAATCTTCTCCTTTCAAAAAGTACGACGATGAAATAGGAAATAAGCGTATTGCCAATTAAGATCCTAGAAAGTACTGAGACTAAGCGAATCGTAGACACAATGGGTCTTCGAATTCTCTTGGATACTCATTCTTTTCATTGATACTAAAGTATTTGCTATTCAAATTCGCAAGCTTACCCCGAGTATTTACGACGTCAAAGTAGAAGATTGACAAAAGTAATTAATGACACAGATGATGAGAAAGAAATAAACAATGAAATCCATCAGCACTAAATCGGAAGCTTAACGTTTGCATTCAATTTAATGTGTAGTTGCAAAAATCGTATTTCATATTTTCATTTGAAAATTTCAAAAAATGTTGAAGAGGACAAATAAATAGATGACGTACAGCTCTGACTCGTTACGTGAGTACCGATGCAAATTGGGATTATTAACAATGCTTAAGCGTTGATATGATGTTCTACAGTTAGTAGTCGAAACTCAACATTCTTTAACACTAAACGATCATTCACCCACCAATGAATCTCAAGAAGAAAAAATAACAAGAATGTACGTGAAGTTGAGTGAAAACAATCTATG
>KN716326.1:201101-221593 GCA_000816705.1 Dictyocaulus viviparus | reverse complement strand
TTTGACAGCAACCATTAACAATATCATCATGGGACGACATGGGAGCGAAAATCGACGGTCGGTATCTTCACCATTTTGCTTCACCGGCGATATCGTATTCATTACACCAAACATCGAGCAAGCAAAACAAATGTTAACCAATTTCAACAGTGCTTGTGGATAAATTGGCCTCAAGTTAAGCCTCAAAAAGACGATGTTCATAAAGAACGGATACATTTCTGACTCCCCTTTACGCTCTTCGGAAGTAACACCTCAGAATGCTCAAGCTCTGTGTATCTAGATCGTTAGATCGCTAGCGCTAGCACCTTAGCCCAGGAAAAGGAGACGAGCAGTTTGAGGAATATGTAAAAGCATCGAAGTTGGAGTGAAGAAAACAAAGAAGATAAAACTCGCCAACGTACCTAATCTTTTTGGCACGACGGTTCTTACTACTTTAACATATGCCTCGAAAATTTAGGCTTTTTAATTTACGAAAGCATGATGAACGATCACTAAGCGCAATACAACATTATAAAAGGGTGATGTTTGGCGTTTTCCGTAACACACAAGCGAAGGAAGAAATACGAAGACCTACCTACTTCAGTGATCAAATATTGGAGACGAAGCCGTTTATGCGAAGCTATCGATTAAGTGTGGGCTAAACAAGTTGTGCGTACAAATCGGCGGACATAAAGTGTGAGATCTTGAATTCCATCGGACATAAAACACTTCGCAGGAAGACCACCATTTTGATGATCGTTCTCCTTCACGAAGGTACTAGAATGGAATTGTGATGCTCTACGAATCCTTAGAACGAAAAGCACGCATTAGACTCACCCTCGCACGCGATAGTGACTATGAAAGATTAACCGGTACTTCCTCGACTTTCTCGCGGATCAACGGGGATTTAGGTGATTCATGTGTTTGTTTCTATGTTTTTACAAAATGAGGCGTATCAAGAATTTTCTTTGAAATAAAAAACAAATTTTGTTGTTGCAGTCCGATGGATTCAATATGCCATTTTTTGATGGTGTGGTATTACTGTACATTAACAATTCGAGAAAGTATTCTGATCATCAACGGATCCAAGTAGGAGCAGAACGTTTTTCTTTATTATTTATTCATTCAAGTACCTCAAATTTAATGATAGCTTTCTTTTCTATTGCAAATCTATAAGCTTTCAACAAGCTAATTTCTTCATTCTCGGTTTTTTCTTATTCATCAACGCTCATTATTCTAGCTTTAAAGCAGTTGACTGAGGAAAAAAGGTTGAAAATCGTCATATACAAAACTCAATAGAGTTACATTAGCATTCGAGGAAGTTGTTCGTACATTTTATGTAGATAGTTTTATTTGGATACAGTTTTTTCTTATTAAAATTGTACCAAAGAATTTAGATCAAATAACTTTTACTTTGGTGGTAGAAAACTTTCCTCATAAAGTATTCCTCATAGTCAAATCGATAAATATTGTTATTATTATGATTAAATAACCATAGGTCGTTGTAAAACGTTGAACGTTGTTTTGTAAATACTTTTTTTTGATCAAAGAGAAGCTCATTGAAATGAGTTCATGTGAATTTTTAAGGTTAGGATCGTGGTGGGTGGCACATCATTATTTGGCTTGTGTAATCGGTGGTGTAGCTCTCACATGGCCCGATGATGCTTCCTATCAGGTTCGTCGAATTTACCATACGTTGTCGGAGGCAATACAATTTTCAATATCCTCATCTAACCTCAGCTGTTTCTAGGTGTTATTCGTTGTGGACAAACTTTAACATTCATTCTGTAGGTATTCTAGAATTCATTGAAGTTCTATATAAGTAAACTGAAGTGAATACTGTTGGTTGTTGAACAATATGCTTTTGAAGCACAGTTCTAACTAGGGCGGGGTTTTCTCAGGACGGATGTCTTCTCGCGATTGATGTCAGCTTAGAGTATCTAAGATCGATAGCTTTTTCTACTACTTCATCTATTCCAGTTCTTACCATCATCCTAATCAAACTCATTCGAAAATTACAACATGAAAAAATTTATAATCGATATTGTAACTAAGAAAATCAATAATCATTTCTTGTTCAACGTATTTTTTAAGGCATTCCACAATCAGTTTCTTCTCTTCGCTGCTTACATATGTCTCGTACAGCAGTTACAGTACCAGTATCAAAGTGGTTGCCTCCGCAGATTACATTCATTAGGGCAAGGGGACTCAATGGATGTGACATTGGGTGAGTAAGAAAGTTCTATTACTAAATGATCTATATAGTTTCTTCTAGCAGCATCTATTAGTAGATTTTACGCTTTCAGAATTCAATTTTGAATCAAACATTGATTTTTTGTATACAATCATGAAAATTTTATGTTGAGTTGCAATGAGGCAATGCAATGAGCAATCAATTCACTGTTTTGAGGATCAACATTAAATTTCTAGCTATTTAAATTGGTTGGAAGACATTGTCTGTTTTGTAATAGATGAGGATTAATGAGGATGAAAAAAAAAACTTCTTCTTTGAAAACAAATGGATTCACAATCGTACACTCTTTCAACGTTGTTCGACGAAGGTCATCTTTATGTCATTCAACAAGAAATACTGAACTCTAGAAGTAAAACCTTTTTTGATATGATTTTTTGTCAATGTTTCTCAGATCCGTACGTTTATCGTGAGAGTGTCGTCCATGCGGGTGATCGTCTTCGTGCACCGGCAATACCACTTCAGTGATCGGATATCCGATTACGTCTGTCGATGCAGGTTCTTGAAATCAGCCACGAGTGCGTTTGCCTTAAGAATGGCCTCAAAAGTTTAGCACAGTATTGGAGCTATGTCCTATAATCAATACTACATTCTTGGTTACTTCTAGAGCGAGTGGTTCTCCAATGTTAGGCTCAATGTCGATCGATCAGTGAGCTGCGCTTGTGAGAAGAACGCAGGCTTCTCTGACCTATCGATTAATGTTAGTTAATTGGTGGATTGAAAATAGAGAATGAAATCTTCTATCTATTTCATAGCGAATATTCTTCCATGAGGAAATTAACTCATTACATTCAAAATAGCATAGTTTCTCGCTAGGAGTAAACTCGCGCTGTACTGCTCAAGACCGTATGAAACCTAGAGAGCACTGACGTTAGGGTGGATTGCTGATCTGCGCGATGGACTGCGAATCATTTGTGGCAGAGAACACACGCCATCAATTCGATCGATTGATTTCACACATGATCCTGCTTCAGACATGATCTCAATAAGATATGAGAATCAGGTGAAAATGGTACCAATATCCTCTACTGTGGAGAATAGTTGGTACACTCTCCACCGCGTAATGGATGGTGTATGTCTTTTCTGACGTTTGAACGGCACTGTTGCTTTACGCTTTACTTTACTTTACTTTACTTTACTTTCTCACTGGTCCTTCCGATGGTTACGGGTTTCGAAAATGGTTTGCTTTCATTTCCCTTACTATACCTCGCTTCATCATGCGCTTTAACGCTTCTGTTTGTTCGCTTTCGTTTGACTCTTTCACTTATTCCGTTTATTCCTTTTTACTTTCCCTATGATTTTTAGACCAAAACTTTTTTCTTTTGTGTTCGTGTTCATGAATGCTGCCGTTTATTCTTCTTTGGCCTTTGTTCGTTTATAGAAGAATGTTATTTGCCATGTAAGAGATTGAACTAATTTCACATTAATGCGTTTTTATGTTGTTAATTATCCAAGCACTCATTCATTTGAGGCATTCAACTTATCTGATAATAAGAGTTATTGATCACACTCACTTGTACTTATGGGTATTTGAACTCAATCGTATCGATAACAACACGTTTCCGTTGTTTGAGGAACATATCATAAAAAAACATATCGATTTCTTAGTTCTGAAAATTTCTATCCTCATCTATTAATCAGAATTTTAGCATAGTTTACAGACAAACAAAGCTTCATATTTGCTTACGTTATCGAAATGTTTGTTTACAGAAGGATTTGCAAGCTGGATGTTTCAAGGTCTGACGTTTTTGTTACCGTTTTTAGCGGTAATTTACGTTCTTGAATTATACAATGCTTATACATTGTATTATATTTGGAAAGTACACGGTAGTGTTTGGCAGGTTCGTGAAGTTGTTCTTCTACTTCTGTTCTGATTAAGTCTTAGATTAATTTACAATACGATAATCAATAAAGAAAGGATAACACTCTTTAACCAAGCTGTGATATCGATTTAAGCCTATACAAAGAGATTTTTTTCTCCAAAACTTATAATAGTGAGACTCTATGAATTAGTTAGAATATTCCTCAACGAGCTGAACATTGTTCCTCTTTTGCCTTATCAAACAATCGCTATAGTTGTACGGTGTTTAGCATAGAACATAACTAGTTATGAACACTACGATGTTTCTGGAAAGATCATTATCGTCAGCTTAAGCCTAAATCAATAAATTAGTACATCATATGGTTATTGTTATAGGTTCCTGTTCTTGCTGTACTGTTTTTCGTCGTCGGTATCGGTAATGTCGCCATGGTATCACACATCGTTTTCAAGAAGATGCAAGAAAACTCAACGTCACGTGTTGTGAAAATTCTTCGTAAATATCCATCTATAGCTAAAATACAGTAATCTGATTACGTTGCAACTATTTCATCGACTAATCGAAATCGATAATCAATCGTTTACATTTCTTAATGTGTCATCTTTTTTCATGGAGACGTCTTCATATTTATATATTCTTTTCTATTCAAAACCGTTCTGCATACATATTTCTACAGTAGATCACTTAACTTCTGTTCAACTACATTTTCACAGTAGATCAACTTTTGTTCTATACTTCCAGTCTATTATGTCTTCATTTCCTGAATTTAGTCCCTATTACTCAATCCCTAGTTTCCTATTACTAGCATTTACAGACATTTTTGTTGTATTTTTATTAGTACGGGTTATGTTCTCCTACAAGAGGCACGTAGCACAGTAGTAGTAGGTACTTCTGTGTTAGGCAGATGATGATTCGCGTTCATCCTCAAGCTCACCACGCTCACTATTCCTCCATTCAATTGATATGCGGTACATACGAGAAAGCCACTAGCATAGTGGTAGGAGGCGCCGCTAGATGGTTGAGCTTGACTTAGTGCTTAGTGTTTCGTGTCGTCTCTCATGCTTAGTTACCCGCTATGGCGCAGGAATCGGAACACTGGTATCAGATGAGTACAAGATAAACAAGGTAAATAATGGTAAATATGGTAAATAATGCCGATTATTAGTCATTGTATAGAGCATATTCACATTAAATGGCCTCCACTTTGAAGACGACTTAATGGCTTATCCTTCAGCGATTGATCAAAGCTGAAACCTATCTTACCCTATCTATGTTCATATAGCTTTGATATCACAGGCAAGCATTTCTACATTGCTGTAAGTTACTATTAAAAGTTTTGATATCGATTAGAAATTGTTGAGTATGAGTTCATCTATGTTGTATAGCTAACTCATTCTATTGTTTAGCTAAAGTTCAACTTCATAGCTATTGCCATATTGCTTCGTTTTGTTTAGATGATATATAAGTTCTCTTGAAAAAGTTGTAGAACATTCAAGTGAAGCAGGAGAGAAATGTGCAAACAATTTATTGTACTGGTGAAAATGAATAGTTATTGTGAAATGTAATTTTTTTTTCGCATTCTATTTTGTGAATTTTATCTGAGCGAAAATTGTTCATTCATTCCACTTCCAGCTTGGAGGTTAATGAGTCACATGATTATAAGCTATAGGAAAGATAAATCAATTGTAATGAAAAAGTTTGACAGACGTGGATAGTGAGTGACCACTGAACTACCGAGAACGGGGGATTTGTGTCGCAATGGTGGAAGTGCCACAGTGACACCAACGGCTGAATCACTTTGCGGCCGCATACTGACCTACCAAGTCCGCACTTCGGTGTCGGTAAATTGGTATCAAAGGAATCTAGTTAAGATAACTAGCACTGACTGGGTGAAGAGTGGTCAACTCAAGTCACTGCGTAGACTCGCATTCAACCACTTCCACGATATCACATTGAACGCGAAAGCGTAGACCCATACCGCCAAGGGAGTGATCAATGCAAAAGCTTATTTTGTCTTAATGGAAAAGTTCACACATATGCTTGAAAGCTACCGTCAAATCATGTGGTGGCGATAAATTTTGAAATTCCTGTTACTCTATCAATAGAAGCTGGAAAAGTAGAAATTCCTAATAAGAGGATGGGAGCTATTCCTAATATGTGACTAACGTGACAGTATGTATTTGAGGAAAAACTAGGCTTCGTTTATTTTTCATTGAGCAATTTGATATACACTATTTGCTCCACATGCATGCACGTGAATCACAGCAATATTCTCACAGGCTTCTTGAGGAATATATGAGAGCATTGAAGTCGTCGTGAAGAAAACAAAGCTCCGAGCCTATTTTTCTTACACGGCGGTTCATGCTACCTTAGTGCATGCCTCGGAAATTTTGACGTAACAAAACGGGATAAACGATCACTTAGCGTAATAAAGCGGTTCACTGAGGGGATGATGCTTGGAATTTCACACACAACATAAGTGAATGATCTAAAGATCTGGCGTATGCCTCGACCAAAGACAAGAGATAAAGCCGCACACGCCTAGTTATCAATGATCGGGTGACTACGTGATGCCTATGAATAATGACCGGTGGACACGCTGTATGAATCCTACTAGACATTAAACGCACTTTAGGAATATAACTCATTCATTTACTCATTAGACGTTTGGACGCACACTTTTGTCCATATCGACGTCCACAATACAATCCTCATACGCATCAGTATAAACAAACAGTCATTTATGAACATATCAATGTGCATACAGAAGATGTCAGAGCAGAATGCAGAAGATGTCTGTTAGAGCAGAATCAGGAAAGCCATTTGAGTGATAAAGCAAATACAAAACCATTTATGGAATTCTTCTTGTCATTCGTTCGACCGCTTATCTCGTTATATTCCTCAGGAAAAATACTTTTCTAAAGTGTTTACTTCGGAAATCGACTTGATTCCACGTATGTCAATTATGTTTGAGAAGAAACTGTTTGAAATCTTTATAAGTAGCTCGTAAAATCGTCGATGTGATCAAGCGATCAGCATGAGTCTTAAATAGTAGAGTGTTAGAAGAACTATGGAATCCGAAAGGTCACCAAAGAATTTTAAGGCCTTTTAAATGATCAACGTTTTCTTTGATCAGCTCGGAATGAAACCCATGCAGCTTTCCTTTTTCAACATGATTCGATTGTTACATCACTCCACATGTCGATCGATTGTTTTACGTACACGTAAAATTTCGTTTATTCAATTTGAGGTAGATCAATAGTACTACATTTTTCTTCGCACGCGCTTCGCGATTTCCTCAACACGGGTTTATCTACTAATGATGACGACTATGTAATGATCTACTTGTAGTCCTTCGTAAGCCTTTATTCTTCTCCATGACGACTCACCGATGCGATTACCTTTTTGCCTGCATCGGATTCATTATGCATCAGAAGATAAAAGTGAAGAATTCTACGAAATTGTACGCCTTGTCGATTTTCTTTCTCGATACGAATACTAAGGTTGTGGTCGAAGACCTCTTTTCATTTTGATGTTTCGAATGCAGTCGTCTAGTAGATTTATATAGGACAGTTTCATTCGTTGATTATAATTCAATGCTGTTAAATGCTTTTTTATTGTCAACACAGCTTACAACTATAGGCAGGTCGTATCCTCGACAGACCTGTACAACCGTTGATACCGTTTAGATGCGATTCATGCAGCAAAATCTCTTTGCGAAATCCTGCTTGCTCTTCACGCTAATTCTAACCCAATGTTTTTGATACATGCGACAGAATGATTTTTGTGGAACATAAAATCAGTCATTGAATCTTAATATTTTCCTAATCACATTTTGTGTATAAAATGATCCTGCGTCACGCTTACTACTGGCTTGGCATCTCTTTCTTCTGAAGATATGTTGTCATATGGTGAAGAAGAACAAGTGCTACTCGTGGCTGCACCAGCATCTAATCAATGCATTCCAGAATCCTTGTCGCTCTTCATGTTATCTACGGCAACCCAAAATTCAGAGGGAAGATAGATGGTATCGCACGTCCTGACAATGCAATCATTGAATCAGCCAGGAGTAAAAATTTCTCCATTATCAGTCTCATTTAAAACAGATAGTGATAGATATCCCGTTATCGTTAACGAAATTTTACAGACAAATATGACGGGTACTGTGGCTCTGATAACATTCTACAGACAATTTTGAGCTGCTTAACTATTCTTCAGCAGTTGGCATTCACAACCGGCCGATCCGAACGAATTCCAATTGGATCAGTATTACATCAGCCTCTTTATTTGGATGCTGAAGAAATGCGTTCTGATTTCCCTGTCTGAAAAACTGTTGTGTATTTAGAATATATATGTGTTCCTTTCACAAACGACAGGTCAGGTTTTTGATCAGGTCTTTGCAAAAGCAGTGATCAAGTACAGTGGAAGAAGGTAGTACTACCTATCTATGATGAAATCATCATATCCTTTCAGTAAGATTACGATCAATTTCAGGGTTAAAATTCTTTTTGTTAGGACACCTTCCATTAAGTCTATTAGTAACTCTCCTTCTTTATAAAGAATGAGACTCCGTCGAGGACGCATTCTATGAGTAAAAGTGTAGTAAAGCTGCTTTCATAATTTTGTTTGATTGATCGTTATCAATTCTACGATGATGTCTTCAACTACGGATTTTGAAAAAGATATAACATTTTGAGGAACTTTCCGTAATATTTCCGGTTCTCGCTTATCTACTACACCAGTAGGTAAATAGAAATTGACGATAGTGTCTTTCTTATGACGAGTTGCAGACGAAGCACGAAGAATGAGATAGGATTTTGCATATATCGACGAAATGAGTAATAAATCGTCTTGGATAGGAATCATATTCTCCATGTATTCTCGCCAAGTGTCCATCCGTTCGTCGATTTTTAGATCAACGACTGAATTAGTCATGAAATTCTTATTCTATCCGTCATAACATCAGATATCCTACGTTGTACTGCAGTTTCAAGGTACTTCTTTGTGGGATAATGGATTTCTTGGCAACATCCGCCGTAACTACAAATGTTCACTAGTTGTCAAGCTTGACGAATGTGTTATAATTGCTTAAAACATTAATTTATTTCATAACTCACTATCAGCACCTAAGGATAGAGACGTAACTAATCTAAGGATAAGTCCCATAGAGAAATAAAAAGGATTGGCTAACGAAGAACAACAAAGATAATTAATGCAGGAGGGAGTCGACACTATTGCTTATAGCGAACCATAAACTTATCATTTCTTTCGTGGTAACATTTATACGGTTATGATAGGAAGGTTAATGTCTTTTATCTTACATCTGTAATTAGTAAACTAATTTAGTAATTAAATTATTGTTATTCAAAATACAAATAGCTTCCGATACCCGAAATTTCAAGCAATGCTTAACTTTACCTATCTGTAAAAAAAAACCTTATCAGCTTACATTGATTAAATGATTATCTCGTTTAAGAGATAATGTTATCGTTTAACCTGTTCATGAGGATGTTCAACAGATGACTATTGATTGGTTTTATCATTGCTTTCTTTCGTGGCCAACTTTATCCCAAATGATTATTGTCGTGGCAGAGGGCGTGGCTTATCAATTGCGCAAAAATGGTGTGTAACGGCTTGGCGCCACTAATGTTTAGTTCCATATTTTTTCTACACTTTTCCAATCAATCTGATATTAATGAGCTTGTCATTTTTAAAGTGTGTTATTTCATCTTGTCTTTCCATTACTCGTAATCCGAAAGCAGTTTTTATCTTAAATCGAATCGCCTTCGCACTCATCTCCATTTTGTCTCATTATTCAAACTAGTTTTTTTATTTTTATTTTTGTCGTTCTAGGTTTTCATTACACATCTTTGCCTTCACCGTCTGAGTAGAACACCATTTTTGTATCTGAGTAGTATAAAATAAGTAGACTCAAATTTTCGCGGAATCCGTCCACTTCAAATTCGAATGGATAGTGCGGTGAAGACGAGAAGGTCTACACAGGAATCTTTTGGTTTGTTATTTCATTATTAAATTTCTATTTGTCATAAAGACAAGCGAACATCATAGTAGATGGATTACTTCCTTTTTTTTTCTAGAAATCATGTTTATTTGAGAATAATACAGCAATAATATTGCAGCAGCTTACAATGGCCTCTTCCAGATATGCAGCCTCGTAGTTAGATGTTTGTCAGCAACCGAACTAGCTACATACCGTACCCTTTGCTGCATTTTATTATTTACTCAAAACTTAATCCGGCATTCATAGTACGTATTGTTTTCTAAGCTCGAGTTGATCCAGTGATATCGTGATAGGCCTATATGTTTTGTTTCTTGAAAATTCAGGCAGCAATATATACTGTAACCCTTGTTGTAGTTTTCAAGTTTTATATGTATTTATGCTAATAAAAGAAAATGAGTACATGTTTTTAGGCTAAGTGTGTGGAGTTCTACCAATACAGACAAAATTTGCATAATGTGGGAATAGTGGGGATCATCTTTAATAATTCTTTATTATAGACAAAGTTTTGAGTCGCACATGTAAATAATTTTGATTGGGAACTTCCTCATTACCGGTGCAATCAATAGCTTACGTGTTTTTTTAGAATTATAAGTTGAATTTTTTCGTCTTTTAGCAGTAGAAATTAAATTCACCGCGGTCGTTATTACTGATAGCAATAATGCGAAAGAATATTTTTATCTTATAAATGAAGAGCGGTAAGATATGAATCGAGTTAACTACAAGCTTAGGAATTTCTTAGGCGTTAATTGATTAGCATTATAGAGAATTTCGATCTGAAGAATTGCTCTGACGTGCATCTCTTCCTTACTCTTAACTTCACTGGCATAAAGACGTGGTTGTCGTTGCTCAATTATTTCATGGGGATATGAGTCAAATAATTTTGAACAAAGAAAAGAGCAAGATTCTGTTACGTATGTGCTAAGACAACTTGTGGAAGTAAAATTTGTAACCGTTTTATTGTAATATGAGTTCTTTTTTCTGAAATAGGGTTGATTGTAATAGTATTTTTGATGAAATCGTTCTTCTTAGGTGGTATAATACTTGGAAACGTTTCAAATTTTCGGACAGATTTTTTGAAATTTTCTTACATGGAAGCTAAACCAGTCTTACGCGATCGTTTTCAAATTTGCCTATTTTGGGATTATCTCATAATATAGTTATGAATGGCTATGAGATCATGGTGTAATAAGATAGGCAACGATATCATATTAGCTGAGTTCACAATATAATGTGTAATTGAAGGAATTAAGCGAAAAATGTATATTTCGTAACGTTCGGAGGTAAAGTTATCGCTCGTATTATGCAGACTGGTTTTCCCTACTGGCAACTTAAATGTTCTTATGATGCGTGACTGCGATCCCAGATGGCTTAAGAATTATTTTAAAAAGCTCGAGAGAATAATAAGTTAAGAGTTTGCACTGATTTTTTATTCAACTATCTGTCTATGTCATCCCATTGTACGCTAAGATTGTTTAATATAAAAGTATATACGGAAACTGTTGGTTTGTTGTTTCTTTCCTTCGTCCACTATTTTCCCATTACACCTGCTAAAGTAGGAAATGATTTCTATCTGTTTATGATAATATCAAATTTTTGCCTTTGAAAGTACACTTGCTATTAGCTATTAAGCTGTTAAGCTTTGCCAAAAGATATCGTGATGTTGATGTTGTTAGGTAATACTCGAAGCTCCTATATAGTGTTTTAGGCTCTAACGAAAGCGATTCCGCCGAAACGTTCGTGTTGTATTGTGCCTTAAATAAAACAATATATACTAACCTTAAGTATTGTTTCACAAGATTACAATCATGGTATAATTAAAATAGTGATTGATAATGACGAAAGCTGCCCACTTAGCGTGTTTGACACATTTTTAAAATTCAAAACATCCAAAGTTATTATTGTGGGAAGTAATTTATAGCTTTAAGATACGAGCGTATTGTGTATAACTTAACTATTTATTGTTTCAGAATTGCAACAGTTAGAATTCAACGCTCAAATGGCAGGAATTTTGGATGAAGGCATGCTTCGTGACAGTTGCAGCCTTCAACAGGACCGCGATTTGATTTTCGAGGAAGGTGAAGAAGAGGGCGGTGACCACTCAGTAGGCCCTGATTTCGAATGTAATGGAATCGAAGTGATATGGCTGGCAAATAATGAGCTAAATAACGCATCAGCGGACAGAGAAAGGTTTGCTTTATTCTTGCTACCAATGTAGCATGCGAGCGAAAGGATATGAATAGTTTCTATATCTAGGTTGAAATTATTTTTAAATGGTGGTGCAAAATTTTACGATTGCGATCAATATTAATATTGTGTAACAAGATGTAAAAACATGTAGATTTACTAATCTTCTAATTCCTGTGAAATACAAGAAACTCTTTTTCAAACTAGCAAAGTATCTTCATTATGGCGTTTTGTCTTTCTTTCACATTCATAATTTCATGTTTTCCGTTCGCTAGTGTTTTGTTGCGAAATCATAACAAAAGCTGAGTTGAAAAGTGTGCAGTACGTAATAAGGTTTTAAAATATTGTGTTAGATTCCTGTAATATTGATCGAATTCTTTATTTTAGTGAGGTGTTTTATCCAACAGTTCATGTCGGCGCGAACGAAACTGCAACCGTCATTGGTACAAGTTGGTCGATCACCATACTATCTAGAGAAACGTTTTCTGCCCGAAGTCTACCCGATATTTCAACTGCTATCAACTTGATTTTCGTATACGTATCCGGCATGTTTATTGAATGCGATTCCAGAAATCTGTCGTACTGGCAGCCCAACTTCTCCTGACGATTTAAACAATAATGGAGTGGATCCGAATCAACAATCCCCCATCCTCCCACAAACGAGTCTTGATGGCCAACGTCAGTTATTGTTATCGTTATCTTTCAACTTATTTCTGGGTTATTAGGTGTGTGTGTAGTGTGTTAGATATTATTTGAATATTGAAGAATAATTTTATTCGTCATATTAAATCATCGAAGAAGTTTGGTTTATTTACTACATAGTAGCGTAGTGAAGATAAACTTTGCCTTTATTTAATTCCTCGAAGAATCCGCTACGTATTTGTCTTCAACGTGGTATCGTGAAGATGATTGCATACAGCTTTACTTTATAAAATGACTTGAGCTGAGTAGTCTTGATCATGTTAGTACTCTTTCTCATTTAACATACCGATTCACCGATATTAGAGAGATGTTAAGTTGGTAGAGCAGAGGACAGACGCGACCCACCGTCTGCGTAGCACTGACACACTATCTGCCAATGCGCTACGCGCTCTCTCATACTTCCAGCATAGTTGATGTGGGAATACATTTACTTAGGAATCTGTGAAATATGACAACGTTCGACTTTAGCACTAAGCTTAACTACTTATTTATTTGTTCAACAGTTTTTTGTTAATTCTATCTATCACAATTTAGATTGAGACTCTATTTCCTCTCATCACATTGAAACGATCTTTGGAGCACCTTCTCTGCTTTACAGATCGTCCTGAGCCGTCCCAGATCGAAACTCGTTTTGAAGAAAAACAAGTGCATGCCACCACTTCTGAAGCTTTTACTGTATTTAGCGAAGCAAATATTAAGGAACAGCAACATACGTAGGTTTATTATATGGTGTTTCATAGTTCAACTTTAATTGCCGTTAAGGATGACTAAGTTGTTTTAATCCATGAAATGGTGTGATTCAATACTTAGGTTGTTTCATTTTGGTTGATAGAGAACTATCCTTGGTACAGGAGATCATCCAACTTATGGATGTCTAAATTGCAAGAGGCAGATGTGAGTGTTTCGTCTGCAACAACATTTTCTGCTGATCAATTGGACCATCCAAACACATATATGGAAGATTCTCAATCCTTTAATGCTCAATTTAGTGGTGAGTTGTTCTCGACTAGTATTTTGTCGTTCAATCAGACCGTTCGTTAATTGTATTATCACAAAGTAATCAGTCGTAGAATTCCATCTAAGTGCACTTAAGATTATGATAAGATTTCTGGAATTTCTCTGTTTTTCTTACTCGCTTCGGTTGAAGGTAATCTTGTCGTCGCATTCAGGCGAATGTTCACCATTAGTTGGTAATGGGAAATCCGAGCCGGAACGTAAACTTGTTGGTGGATATGTTCTGCCGCAAAATAACTTTCAATTATCTATGTCGAATTTTCATCAGAATGGAGCGATTGCATCGAATTCAAATCATCTGCTTCCACAGCAACAAAACTATGGATTCACAAATTCTGCTAATACTTACCTAACCTATGCTATAATGCCGAACAATCAGATATCGCAGAACGTGCTTCCAGTTTATATGAATGACGGGTTATCTTATAATCAGGCCTTCAATATCTCAAATAACTGCGATGTGAATGCAAATGTTTTCTCCTATAATATGGGTGTGTTTCTTTCGCTTGTCACAATCTCTTGAGAAGACAATAAAGCTTGACGTTATTTGAAGGTCAACATCGCCAATCGGAACAAAATGTAACTCAATTGGAAATCAGTTCTTCACTTGGATCACCAAGGTCCGTTCTTGGTAATGGGTCAATTTTTTGGCCTTGCATGATTTTGATCTATGCTGCAGTGCTTTTATTGTAGATCGACTAGCCAAAAATAATCTCTGCTATTGTTCTAAATCGTGTCATGAATCATTGTATAATTAACACTGATGATAATCACCACGATCTCAAGTAGGAGAGGGGCTATTAATTATGGCTTTCCATATAAAGCAACTGGGTTAGGTAATTACAGCACGTTTGAAGCTAATCGCGAAGGCATAGCAGAAAATTCGTGCCATGATTTCGTACCACTGCACCAGACTATGTGTACCTACTCGTCGTCCATTGGAACGCTTCCGACTTCTTCGTTTTTCAATCAACTTTCAACTGATTCTTCATGTCAACATTATACATCATCAATCACTACGAATAAGGTTAGTCATTTATTATTGGTTTGTTGAAGATAAATCGATTATATATTGGTGTCAAAGAGAAGGTTATTGACAGGAATGTTGAAGTTTTGTTCGAAGAAAATTCCTTTTATTTTTGTAACTTTCGTGTGTGATGATTTCTAAAATTGGTACTGATGTAATAATCGTGCAGGCCGTGTACTTCGTAGCAGTAAGCTCTTTACTAACATGGTGTTTCAACAGAACATACTATTACTGATGATACTCACCACGATCATAAATAGGAAAAGGTTATACAGATTGTTTTTGTTTGATAATTGTATGGATCAATGAATACATTAGAATCTGAATATGAAAACAATTTGATTTGTTCTTCAAATAGTTTGGGAGTATTCACACCTTTTCCTATATATATGCTCTTCCAAATTTTCTGGCAATTGTTATCCTGTGGGCTTATTAATTTGTATATGATGTCAATGCTCATATTGTCATCTTAAGCTTAGCTATAGGTCGAGAACATTCTTTTTATGATTGTTTTTCTGCTTTCAAAGTGTTTTCCGTGACGTATCAACAAAATGGACACTGAATCCTCCTTTATTTTTATTTTTAAGCAATAAAACGAGGTTGGTTTATAATATCTATTGCCTTATTATAAGCTGAGCGATGTCGCCCTCCTGAGATCCTAAATAGGTGCAACTCGTTTTCCATTTTCTTAGATATATTCGTAATTCGTGATTCTATATATACATATTTCTACAGTAAAATAATAAGCGAAATTTGAAAACAGGAGATCTATAAGACATATAAGGGATGGCAAGGCTTTCTACCAACCACTGACCCATTGTCGAACCTCTCATCTATGCATGTGCATGATTTGACTCTCAACTAGAAATTGTACAGCTCAGAAATTATACAGCCTTCTGGGATAAGAGTCATGTACTGTCTAGTCGACAAACCAAACATGTTTATTGTTACTCGATGTTCTACAAAGACCTCGTAAACTGTTATCAATGCTAATATATTTGATACGTTTGTGTAAAGGTAATTAACATGGGATGATTCCATTACGTGCGTGTTTGGTTCCACGATGCGTAAGCTATCTGGAAACAATCTTCATACTTATCAGATGTGCTGGTATGAACTTCAGCAGTTTTGTTTCAAAATTGCAACTCTTACCGCTTTGAGTTACTCTCCTATTAGTCCTGGGTTGAAAGTCGTTTTGCTTTGAATTTCTTCTCAGAAGATGTGCCCAAATTGCAGTCTTTCGCAATACTTCGTTTGAAATAAGTGAATATGGCGGGAAACTAAGTCAATTCCTAGTAAGTCAATTCCCAGATGTCGCATTTTCCAAAAGATTTATGTCTTCTATTAAAGTGACTCTTGATTTTTTATTTTCTTTCTACGTCTTTTTTTATTTGGGAGAGATTTATTTTGTTTTTGCTCAGAAATTAGTGCTAGTGTTTTCCAAGAGAATGGGAAGTAAGATATTGTTACTGTTAACGCCCCAAGGATGGCGATATCGAGAAGCAACCGTTATCCAAAAATTATAGTGTTCTAACATCGTGTTTATCGTTTAAAAAGAAATAAAGAAAGATAATGGAAATTTATATTTTTAGATTTGTGACGTGACACAGTGGTGGAGGTGCCACAGTGAAACGTAGGTTAGAAATAATTTATGGTCGTTTCTCAGACTAACCATGCCCTCTGGGTTCGGTAATTTGTACTAGAGAAATCAAGATAAGCAGTACTGACTTGATTAAGAGTACTAACTCAAGTCACTGTATATACCAGGCTCGTATTGAGTCACCTCCACTCTACATAGGTCTACACATTGACTTTTGATACCCATGTCTTTCAATTATGGGTCTTTGTAGTATCAAAAAAGTGTGTTATCGACAGTACTATTCGCAGAAAGCGATACTCATGTATGTGACGGACGGCTGATTTGATTTGCATGTAGCGAATCACGGGCTGGCTACATGAAACGCACAGCAACTCTGAAGAACGCGGTGCAAATACCATCTTATTAAAGGATGGAAATCTGTCATTGCAATGTGGTCTAGTCTTCATACGGTTTTTTGTTCTCGTTAAAGAATGGGCTTTTTGTTAGTGATGGAGGAAAAAATTCCTCTCTAGATGATAGAAAGATCGGTGTAGATGTTTAGGAATTGGCATAGTCACAAACAGCGGGTTACCATGAATAAGATGCTTTTTTTCACTTGGGTGCCTTATTATACTCAGTATAGTCCTCTTATTTATTCTTATTTCTGTGTGTGTGCTTTTTTTTCCTTCCTTTATCTGTACGAGCATTCTTTTATACTAAATCGTAGCTCCCTACGTCGTTAAACAGACGGCAAAGCAGTAGAGACTAAGTGTAGTTTATGTCCTACATCCGTTAGGTTGAAGGACTCGTTGATTATGGTGTTTTTACTAGTGTCAAAATCTATCTATAATGAAGACAATGTCTATCGTGTCCTTTGATGGGTATTTACAACTTAACACTCATCTATCTACTCCTACTTTTTTTTGCTCTTACCCTGTTACTAAACTGGACTGTGGTGGTAATGTTGCATAGATGATTAATTTATCGCTCTGTGATATTTGAATTTTATATACACGTGGTTTGCATAATTCAACAGTTTTGTACATTTGTGAAATCAGTCAGCTCACCACATACCTGCTAGAAATCCAAAATCAATTTTACTTCTTTGTCGATCATTATATATCCATTTATATTGGCCTATGAGTAGCTGAGTTATAGGCGTTTATCACTGAGGTTCAGTAGGAATACTGGTGGAATAAATATTTCATAAACTAGCGTTATTAGATTAATTGCAATCAATTTTATCATGTCACCGTTTAATTCAATCGCATATCACTTACACCTTTACATAGTATTGAACATGTCGAACATTGACAAAATTATCTCAAAAATGCTCAGCGGGTCGTTCTCTCTGCCTTAAAATAACTTTGGCTTAGAATCACTTCATAGTTCACAATACTGTTGATACGAATCAATGTGAGTAATTAATAATACCTGACCGGAAGTCTTATTTTAGTCTTGTGTGAACAACAATATGGGGATATTGCTGCAACCTAAATCACAATATCGTTCTACATGTAGAAAGGGGAATCAGGATTTGACTACATCATTTCAAATGCCATTTCTTCCTACATATTCTCAATTAAATAACGGATCGGATTTAGTAGAGGATCGAAATGTCTGTGTAAGTCTGATTATTATAGTATTTTTGTTATCAATTAACTATAATAGGTTATAATGATGTTCTAATATCCGTAATGATGTCGAGTTAGTCGAAAAATTCGGATTATGGAAGTGCTGGTTGAGATTTCAAGTTTTGCGTCTAACTCAGCATCATTACGGTTAAGCATAATTACTTGTATTGCTTACTCTCATATATTGATGTGGGCAGTCGATTGCTCATATAATTGCGATCGATGATTTATGTCGAAATTTTTCATCAGATTCAGAATTTTGTACGGAATCTGCTCGTATTTCCACCAAACAAAAACTATTTCTAAGATTTTTGAGCTTAATAAATAAATTAAATTTCATTATTTGAAAATTGTGGGATATTTTTCACTTCTCTTTGTCAATCTACCATTGGGATTACTAAGAGTAAATTTTAAGGTAACTTCTTCCAATCAGAGCGATTGTAGTCCACCAGTACTTATTCCCTCTACACTAACAGTTCAGGTAAATTTACACATTCTTGCTTATGTGTATGTCAGAATCTATCGTCATATGTGTATGTATGAGCATGGCAGTTAGAATGTTTTTCTTTTCATAATTTGGGATCCGCAGGATGGCGATATTGACGGATTCGTTCCTTTGACTCCTCAAGCATCGCTGTTACAATGTTCACGCTCAGCATGTGAGTTCTTTTAAACTTTATATATCTTTCCATTTCGACATCCTTGCATATAAAAGTGTACAGCGTAGATAAAAGCAGATTTGGGTTCACCGACATTTAGTATTCCGGATTCATTTAGCTATTTTAATTGCTAAGAACTGAAGAAATGTCTTCTCTCATTCCATAAGTATTACATTCCGTGATTCTTAATGAGTAAGATTATAGCTCAGGAGTTCGCTGGATTTTCATTACCTTCTGCAGTTGTTCCAACTGTTGTAAAATCACTCGAAGAGGTAGCTGTTTTCAAAACACCTCATCGAATAGGAGAGGCATTAGTAAAACATGCGTATTATTCTAGGTAGGTTATGGTTAGTTCATATGTCTAGCTGGTATCATATAAGTCCTAAGCTTATTTTCCAGAAAGATACCACAAACCATTGATGTGCTTGTACGAAATAGTGTGAAGAATTTTGAAAGTTAGTTTACTTGAATATTTCTTTTGCTTGACTTCGTTATATCACAAACTTCATCAAGAAAGTATGCAGCATAGATACTTATGGCGATGTTCTGTGTAAACTACACGTCGGCTGCGTTCTATGTACTTGAGGAGTCCTGAAAAAAAAACAATATTCCAAATTGTATATTTTAGTGACCACTACTTTATCTACCAAGTTGCCACTGAATTCTCTTCATTCTCAGTCAAAATTTTCAAACGAAAACGTAAGTTTTTGATGTTATAGTTAAACTATTTTCTAAAAAGCGATAGGATGTTGAGTGCTTTTTTTAATGGAGATGTTTCTAAAAAGATTGTACTACTGATATATCCTTAATTTTTAGTGTGTGGCAGTGCAAATGAGATAATGTGGTAGTAGAGAATGAATGAGATAATAGATATCTGTAGATGCGGTTTCAGTTAATCGTATGCTTCTAAGTTTTAAGATTGACTCAGCATCATCAAAAGTACATTAATGGAACCACTATAACTTATAATAGTTTAATATAAAATAATTTGAAATGTTTATGAGAGAATAAGATAATGTTAGGAAAAATATTATCATTAAGAAGACTAGATATGTTTATGATGTGAGTTTAGTTGAATGCACATTTCAGTCTATCTAAATAGTTTGTCTTGTATTCTATTCTTATATATTGACGGTTCTCTGTATCACCGTTTATGGGACGAAAATCATATGCTCGATGGCGTAAAACAAACAGTAATTCTTTGACAGCTCGTTTAATTTCGAAGGCGATTCTACTCCACCCCAAGCACACCAGGATTTCCAACCTTCCTGTATACCACATTAGTATAAAAGAATAGTTAGCACTGGTTTGATAAAGAGTAGTAACTGTACTGTATAGATCTTTCGCTCCCCATAATATCACGATGAGGATGAATGCGCGGTGTAACTCTCGTAGATATATGAACTTAAAATCTCATTTTAATTGCAAAGCTGTATGGATTTTACTGTTTTATTGCGCTCAGTGATCCTCAGTCATAAATAGATTTCTTCAAGATTCCAAACCGCGCTAGTTTTGCAAACTCAATGAAATCATTACATATCGCAAATGTATTTGAAACAATGCGTTATGTGGAAAAACTATGCCAGCATCACTTTTTTTGTAATCTAATATAAGTCTCTTC
>KN716326.1:169405-181220 GCA_000816705.1 Dictyocaulus viviparus | reverse complement strand
GACCACACAGAACATGAGAGAGCAGATTTTGGCACAAAACACACATAATCACTAAAGACGTTAATGAAAGCAAAGAAATATTCTGTAGCTAGTTTTCATATTAAAGTAGTTTTGCTATGTTTAGCATTTTGAAAAATAGTAAGCCTACTACAAACAGTTCATTGAAAAATTTGAAACTCAAGAGTCAAGTCGTTCATAGTGCAGTATTCAGATGCGATAAGAAGTACAACACATAGAAATTCGTATCGTTAGAACTCAAATCAGTTGTACTGTTATGAGTCATCATAGTGATCGATGATCGAAATATATTCATAACAGGTTGTTGTTCTACAAGTGACCGCGAACGACCGTTGTGTAATATGAAATATGAAGGAATATGAGGAAGAGGTGAAATGATACAGAACTTGTGAGCACAGAACATTCAAGTCTAAACGTTTCGATAAAAATCTCTTTTTAACTTAAATGATGAGGAAGAGACACGGTAAAAAGTAACGTGTCTAATTAGAATTTAATAGAATTCTCAATATCATTTTCAATATGGACTTCGATATATAAGAAAACGTTTTAATGGCATTTGTATACACGGATTTCAACGGATTTTTTTTTTCCCAGGAACATCAAGAAGATTTCGTAGCAGAACAAATTCGTAGAATATTCTCTTTGATCCGATTACTTATAACATTTCTGTCGAAGGAATCAATGGCGAAAGTGAAAATGACCAGTAGATATTTTCTTCCTATAAAACTTCAAATGAGACGCAGCTATCGTTAGAAGAACGAAGAGAGTTATATCGTTAGAAGGAGACAAGTATCTGGAATCAATGAATCTCATTTCTGATATGCGTAAAACTGTCTCTTTTTTCAGAATGGTAGATCACTTCAATGCAACGGTTTCGAAATCAAACACAAAACAGCTTAGCGTTCATGAATACGCTGACCTCAATCATTATGAAGTCGTTCTGAGTACAAACAAACTTTATTCGATATGAAACCGGAAGAAGTGATCCGACTGAAAACTGGATTGTTGAAGGAATGTTAACAAATTTCAGTCAATATAATTAAGTTTGAAAGCTTTAAGTTACTTTTGAAATTACGATTTATTGTGAGTATGACCGGCTGAATATTTTGCAGAGGATGTTTATGCGAATAACTGCTTCCTCATTTTGGATGCATGATATTTAAATCGTAGAAATAAAAATGTATTCTCAATCATCACAAAGAAATATTTCACTTTATAAACATTACAAAATATCTCAATGAAAAAGTAAATAAAGAAGAAAAATAAGGTATCACTTACAGAAGACTAAAACCGAAGAACAGCAGCTAAGCAGCAACATAACGGAGAAAAAAAAACAGACCTAATTTAAATTGACAACTAAAAAAGTGCTTATGACGTTGTTCTACAAAAGAGGTAAAAAGAAGATTAATTTGTTGAATAAATTTGCTCAACAACAACAACAACAACTGGAACGATGATGATGCGTAAAAACTTTTTTGCTTGACATTCATTACAGATGGACGATGTGATATGATCGGAACGGAACGGAACAAGACGGAACGGGCGGGAAAAAGAAGCGGAAAACATCTAATTAGCAACTCGTTCATAACATGTACGAAGTGTTCAACGATCAACAAAAGACACAATCTGGCGGCAGCTGATACAAAGCAGTCAGTGATTTTTCTTTTACAAACTGGTCAACAGTATCACTCACTCATTTACATGGAGCCATGATCTAAAAATCTAAGAATGCCCTTCAGAATTACAGATTCGTGAGGAAAAATATAAACATTTTGAACAGAAGTCACGTTCACTATGGAAAAATTTTGATTAGGTTCAATCATAAAATTGTTATTATCAATGAGACAAAGATACCAAATAATGAGGTAGAAAGGTTGAGTACTTCATAAGTGTATTTTAGCGTTTAATTGAGATGAAATACGGATTTCAAAGGAGATAAAAAAGTGATTGGCTGATTGCTATGCACTCTACAACCGGCAGTAAAAAACGACCTCATTGTAAAATTGTTCACACTAAGACAGAGAAATGATACATTTTGTAACACTCAACTTTTAGATTTGACATTAAACGACGATGTAACGATTCCGTTCGAAGGAAAGGTTAAAAACGCACTTGAGGAGAATATTAGGTATACACCGGCTTCAACGCAGCATGATGCTTAAATTCCAGCTTAATTCTAGATGTTTATGAAGTTCCAATATTTCCTAGTAATATCTTTGACCAATGTCCGCAATTGTTTGAGGACTGCGGCATTATGTGGTTAAGCTATGCAGTACTGCCTTGCAGATGGATCACCACCTCAACGTGGATGAGTATTCCTATTTTCATATGGAAACCTGGCCAAGAGTAAACCTATCAAGAATCACCACCGTTTTGATCATTGACCTATCAATTTAGTAACCACGTAAGCATATAAAGCTGGTTTCTACAACGATTCTGTTAATTTATCGGATGCTATTTGATAAATGATTACGTGTAGATCAGATGTGATATTTATTAGCAATAGTTCGACCTTCCTCTCTTTTTTCGATCTCTGTGACTCCACATCGCCGTCTTGGCAGTTTTATTTTGATTTGATAATAAAATGTGTGTGTGTCGATTTGAAATAGTGATGCCCACCATTCTTAAATTACTTAGGATGATCTGAACGAAATAAACAACAATGCGATATTCTATTCAGTGTAGGTTTATTCATTTAGAAAAATACAAAGCACAAGATAGAGTCTCATTGTTGATATGACGTGTTAGGAAATGTTACATGAAGGTCATAACAAGAATATCGTTGGCTTCTACAATGATTAATGTTGTAGTTTCCTTACAGTAGCGGATAGCTGGAATCCATTCTTCACAATCTATAATTAAGTAAAATGAAATATTTATAAAGCGGATATTATAGGATCGTTGAAGAAGTCCATCAAATGTGACTGGGTCATGAAAGTTGCTTAGTGAATTAGCACTGACGGCTCGTCGAATTCGGAATTAGATCATATCTTCTCTTTTCATATCTCACATTTTGTTGTTGCGTAGATGGAACGATTAGTATTCGGAATAGAAAAGGTGGCACATTGAGTTCATGTACACGCTGAGGTAGATGAAGCTCACTATGAAACAGTTACATCACATTAAATACGTATTCAAAACATCGTTATATGCCAAAAATTTCAACGTTGACACATTGCACTAAACGGAAAAACGAGGAAAAGTCAAAGAAAGGTCAATTAACCTAATAGGTGCTGATAATTAAGTAATTCTACCTCAAATGTTCAACACTTCAATACTTTCAACATAATTTTCGTGATCTTTGATTTCATAACATGAAGAAACGAAAAGTGGATGTAAATCAAAATGCGAAATAACAAGTATAACAGTTTTTTTCTTAGAAGAATTTCTAACATATGCAATTATAAGGAACGAATACGAACGAGTAAAGACCGAGAAATGTACTGCTTTCAGATTTTCTGGATACAAACTAAAACTTACTAGAAGATAAAAGTTTGGATCAGAATCGTAGTGGAAAAAAACTAAACTAAACGACATGATAGCATGGGTCAAAAATCGCCGGTGGATATCTTAGATGATCTTTGGTCTCCTCGTTTTCAAATTGTATTCACAATAAGAATATAGTATTTCTCATTGTTATTGTTACTATGCTAGAGAATTATCAAGTAATTTTAACAATTCAGGCGTTTTTTTTCCTCAAAAACAAATTCTTAAGTATTTTTAAGCATAAGGAAAGAATGAGAACACGATGGAAATGACGTCAAGAATAAATAAAGGCAATTGCGAAAGTACAAAGCACTTTCTTCATACCAATAATGTGCAAGGTACTATCTATGTTATAAGAACACTGAAGAAATGCAAGCACGATTGCATGAATATCGACTTGTTTAGAAGAGAAAAACACCTCAAGTCAATTAACAAACGCATTGAGGCGGCTTCAAGATAAATCGATTGCAGTTGTTTGTTCAGTACCATCCATGCACACAGAGACATTACGAATGTATAGAGTCAATTAAATAATTGAAACGATATGATTAAAAATAAAACTATTAAAATCCTATCGATTGGTGAATTGGCAAAACTGCACGAATGGGTCAAGGACGAGAATAATCGTTTCAGAATGGGGGTGAGTAATAGTCTCAGAACAGGTTTTTTATCTTCATTGTTCATGTTCGTCACGATATATAGAACTTATAAAAACGAAGCACATACGTTAGAAGTATGAATTCTGAAACATTTTGAATCTGACGAACATTTTCGCTTCAGATACTTGTGGATTGATGGTGGAGAAATTCAAACGTCACGTGAATTGGTCAGATGCCAGCTATTCGTAGGAAGTCGCGCGAAAGTGTAGATTCGATCGATAGATTGATTTTCTATGCGGATTGAGTTTAATTGGATATTCAAGTATGTTAACAAGTATTTAAGTTCATATTGATCTATACTATTCTAACCATAGGTGTAATTAGAACATCTAAAACCTTTGAATCGTTGTTAAAAGTTAGTTGTCCTTTTCTGCTTACGTTTGATCACTATAAGAATCGAATGAATTATCGATTAGTTCGATTAGTTGCTCTGGCGTATTCGTGTTGATTTCTAAAACGCATTAAAAAAAGCAGTAAATCATAGTTAGAATCGTTGTTCATCAAAAGAAACAAAAAATGGTCACGGTTAGTGAAGAGCGAACTAGAGTGAACTAGCAGTGACATTGATTTTTTCCAACAAAATTCTATGAACACGCGAGGAGAAATTAAAATAGATATTAGAGGTTGAAGACAATTGTAGTACTCCTTTCAAAGTACTTAGATGATAAGCTACTTGTTTTTTTTTCTGCGGCTTCTTCGATGCGTTGCTTGTTTTGCCTAATGACTGCGATTAATATGAAATATTGATCAAAAAGAATAACTGTTATAATACTTCTGAATTACGCGAATATCATTTGGACGTGTAGTATGCTGTTAATTCTTTTTTCTTTTTAATCAGAACTCATAAGAAAAATAAGAAATTTGGAAATGGTCGTTTTGGTACAGGCAGAGAAACCTCGAACGGACTTGGATTGCACCGAAGACGAAGAAGTGAGAAATCAATATTTGCTTTGATTTACACTGAAATTCATAATCATAGCATGATTTTATAATAGCTATTCCTACTAGATTCCTATTTGCAGGCCGATTTTATCCAGGACGTTGAACTACTGCAAAATCATGGAATTGTATGTCACTTGTAATATGTAATTATTGAAAATATTTCATGTCGTTGTCTTCAGAATATGGCTGACATCAAAAAACTGCAATCTGTAGGGATTTGTACGGTAAAAGGAGTAATGATGACGACAAAGAAACGTCTAGCTGAAGTGAAAGGTTTTTCTGAAGCCAAGGTGGATAAGATCAAAGAGGCAGCTTGTAAAATTATGGTACGCTTATAATTTTATATCTACTAAAAGCGTATAAGCTGCGTGAGTAATCTTTTTGTTCTTTTGTTTAAGAATGGTAATCTGCTTATATGCACAGCGAAGCATAGCTACTTATTCATAGAAAAGTGGTTTCATCACGGCGTTGGAAGTTTGTTCAAGGCGAAAACTATGTTTTCGAATCTCAACTGGAAGCTCGGAATTTGACAAATTGCTTGGAGGAGGTATTGAAAGTCAAAGCATTACTGAGGTGTTTGGGGAGTTCCGTACAGGCAAAACTCAGTTGTCACATACTCTTTGTGGTAAGTGCTGTGGTGTTTAAGTAGTGCTACCGATGTGGTATTTGTACCATCTGGTTTCACTAAGCTACTATTCGCGTTCTTGCTACTGTTTCAGCTACCTGTCAATTACCGAATGGAACGTATCGCGGTGGAAAAGTTATATTCATCGACACTGAAAACACGTTGTACGTGTTCTGCATGATTTATTGAGATCTTTTTATTAACTGGTTAGGAATGTCATGTGATTATTCACGATTAAGTTTTTAACAAAATTCAGTCGTCCTGAACGATTGCGTCCCATATGCGACAGATTTAACATTGAGCAAGAAGCTATGCTTGAAAATGTTCTCTATGCTAGGGCTTTTACATCTGATCATCAGGTGAGAAATGTTTTTATAAAGTGTTATCAACAAGCAATTGTTTGAATAGTAACAATAATGCAGAACTCTATTGTATCATTTCTCTTAATGTTATAGATGGAGTTATTAGATTACGTTGCCGCGAAATTTCATGAAGAGTTGGGTATATTCAAATTACTCATTGTCGATTCAATAATGGCTCTTTTCAGGTGACTTATGTTTGAAAGTTTCCCTCTTTTCCAAGAAATTCACAGTTCATTTAGAGTTGATTATTCTGGTCGGGGTGAATTGGCTGAACGACAACAGAAATTAGCTCAGATGATGAGTAGACTGCAAGTAATGTTTCATGCGTTTTTTCTTCGTGTTTCCTTTTACCGTTGAGTTTTTATCTTTCTTATATATTTGTTAGTTTTCGGAAAGTTTATCTTCAGTTAGTCTAGGTGCACAATAGCAAAATTTCATGACGAGAAGCAGTTTTGAATCATTTTTCATCCTACCTTACTGTTCCATTCTTTTATTCCCATTGTGTTTTTCTTACTATTTCTCGTAAAAACTTGCCAAGAAATATGCTATCATGTACTTCAAGATGCAAGAGGAATATATTAAGTTTATATTTTACTGGTTAAACATCTTAGGTTATTGAGAAACTCAAAGAACAGCATGTTATAAATAATGTCTTGTTTTATAATATTATTTTGTTTATGGTGTGTTACCAACTTTTTTATAACAATTAATATAAGTTTTTTTGATTTATTCTCATTGTAGTTAGATTCTCTGATAGCACTTTGATTTTCTTTTATATTATCGTGGGTTTGTAGAAATTTCATCTATTGATGTGTCCGCTACTTACTAAAGACAAGCGGTTGTGAGCATACATATTTCTTCAATGTTTTGGCGCAATGTGACTTTGTTGAAAGATAAAATGTTGTATCTTAACAATAGATGGTTTAGAAAATTGCGGAAGAGTATAATGTGGCTATATTCATTAGCAATCAAATGACAGCTGATCCGGGAGCTGGGATGACGTTCCAGGTGCGCTTACAGCTAGATTAAATTTTTCTTTTACTCTATTATTTGATGCTTGATCTCAATATGAAAACACGGCTTGGTATAGAAGTACTGAGTTACAATCATGTGAAATTTTTCAATAGTAACAACTAACTGCTCTTGGCTTTCGAGATTTCAGAAGGCACATTTGTAATTTTACCTCATATTTAAGTTTCTTCGCTTGACAAAGTTTCAACATTTAGCAATATGCTAATGGACAAACCATGAAAAAGTTTATAACTTGCAAGAAATTCTATGCGTAAAGACTTTTGAAGAAAGATGAATATGTTTAGTGATGAGTTGTAATATCGCACTTTGCACACGGGGATTATAGATAGAAAAAATGTGCTTAGTCAAAACAAATTTTGTTGAACGAGGTCGCAATATTTAATTCTTGAAATTCCTCAAGTAGTACTAACTTACTAAGTACTGACTTATGCCGCTGACAATTTCGATGCTATAAAACGTCTATATGTGCCTTTTTACGTTTTCTTTCTAAAACTATGAAGTGTAAGTAATAGTAAGTTCCAACTGGTGTTATCATGTCGTACTTCCTTAAATGTCTTGGATTTGAGTGATTATGAGTTCCACTGACTCACAAAAACTGTAATATTTGAGAATGATTGCTCAAAAATCAACGTTTTTGCCTTCTTGGAAAGTCAAAGTTATGCGTTAGCATGAAAAATATTTGTTAAGGCTGATCCGAAAAAACCTATCGGAGGTCATATTTTGGCTCATGCATCAACTACTCGAATAATGCTAAAGAAAGGACGTGGTGAGACCCGTATTGCTAAGGTACGATAATAGCTTTCAATTAAAGAAAATGACTTCATGTTATGCTGTATTTTCTTTTATAATCTCTAGCTGGTTACCAAAATATGAACTATGGGGGATTTCGCGCTACTTCGCTTATTTTATCTATTTAATCAAGTCACAATTTCACAGATCTATGATAGTCCAGACATGCCAGAACATGAGGTCACGTTTGCTATTTCTAATGGTGGGATCATTGATGCGAAAGAATAGTTAAATTTTCATAAGAGATGTTCTACTTCTGATAAGTGATTGATAATAATTTTAGATTTATTGAAAATGTTATGAGTTGAATAGAACTTCTAATAATTTTGCTGTAAAATCCATTTCTGTGTATGTATATGAATTGCATATAATTCTGTACCAATTTCCCTCCACCTTGTTATTTTCGAGCGATTCTGTTGTGGAATTTCACAACAAGTCAATGAGTGGATTTCCCTCTATCTCTCTTTATGTTCAGCTCGTTTTTCTGATGGGATTTCGAGATTTTTGGCATTTAATTTCTTTAGATTTTGATCTCATTATGTATTTTCACGTGAGTTTTCTTTATGATTTCATTCTGTAAATTGTTAGTTGTTAAATGAATGAATCTGTACCATTAGAGTTTTGTTTATCAATCATTGATTGATTAATGATTTTATTATTGAGATCAAAATGGAAGAGCTATTAAAAGGCGATATAGCGAGCACATCATTATAAATTGTCATTGTGACATATAAATATTAAGCTGCAACACTTGAATTAATGTACGGTAAATACAAAGTGATTATTACTACCTCCGACTTTAAAAATCAATACACATATTGTCAAACAGTTTGACACATTGTTATGAATTCGTTAATCGTTACGGCTCCCTTCCGTCAAGATCAGCCTGGAATAAACCTATTGTAAATGACGACATTCAGCTAATATCGACTGAAAGTGAATTTATGCTCACTTGAATTTTAAATGCACTCCGTTGAAATCCATCAACTTCTTAATAACGGGAAATAGAATGCTTACAGATATTTACAAAAATGCACGTATTTTAGTACTAAGAAGTCTTCCATCAATGCGTTAACTTTCATATCTGGATTTGTTGGTTAAGAAACAATTGAAGTTATAGAGGTATACAAATAGCGAGGAGTACTTAGATCTTCGATGAGGATGATACAATGAATCATTTACTAAGCAGAAGTCAATACAACCTCATAGCAAACGAGAATATGCAGAAGAAATATTTATAATGTTATTCTTTCTAGAAAGCTCTTTTTATCCGAAATCTTCTGAACATCATCAAAATTCCTCTGCTTACTTGTAGCTATATCAGCGTTTTAAGCATCGATTACATTGTTTAGTCATGTATAATGCTGAGTTACTGCTGCGATAGATAAATATGATAATTAAGTTGTCACCTGTTGTATTAATGCAGCTGCTTCTTTGACGGTGATTCTTGTCTTCAACGTTTCGCTCCATGCGATCACTAATTCCTCTGCGGAAAGCTGCAAAGACACCTCACAGAGGATGTTCATACTAATTCTGTTTCAATACAATCATATAGCCAATCACAGATATAATGGTTGCAAATTGTTTTAAATCTAAATAACAAAATAAGAACTGTCAACTTACCAATCCGTCTTTATTTCTATCAAATTTCTTGAACATCGCCTGTATATCAGCTTTGCACTCATTTAACTGAAAAGTTCCAGTTTGAACCGAAGTTGAATAAGCACATTTGAAGGACTTGCTGGTCCCTTTTCTCTAAAGCTGGTCAAAATCTTATAATCTTCTCTAGCGGGTAACTCGACATATTTGTAGGCTTCTAGCTTTATTAAAAATAATTAAAAGTAAAGAAAAAGCGTTTCAAAGGGTCATTGAAAGTGTATGTAAGAGTCAGAAGAGGACAATTAGAAGGATTGCGATAGGTGTTGATGAATCTTTATGAAATGCTTGACGTATTTGAAATCATCCTGATGAGAAAATATGAATGAATGTCGGTCCTATATATACAGCGAATTGAGGTGAACAATATCTTTTAAATAACTAGAGCAACATAAGATTTAATTTTTTTCGAGAACTCTTTTGATGGTGCGATCAAGCACCAACGCTTCTACCTCCTAACTCCTTCCTCATGCCAGACTTGAAATGAAATGTCTTCACCGCACTTAGTGAACATAGTTCATTTCGCACAATGATGAGAATTGAAATAAGAACGATTAACAAAATTCTGTAAAGGATTCCACTCCAACTGAGTTGATGTAAACAATCATTTTTGACTACATGCAAATGATTCTGCCGAACATATTTCAGCTAGACAACACTACAAACAGATATTTGTCGATGATTATTAGAAGAATCTAGTATTGCTGCTAACACTTATAATCATATTGATAAGATAGGATAAGCTTTGGCGTTGATCAGTCCCTTATGACGGGATACCCCTACTCATTCATGCTCAATGTGATATCGAGGAGGTAGTTGAATGTGTGCCTGGTCTATACAATGACTTGAGTTGACCACTAAGAATGACCACCTTCATTAAGACAGTGGTGCTTATCATTCCGGTTTCCTTTAGCATCAATTTACCGAATCTGGAGGGATGGCGGGCTTGGCACCACAACGGAGCGGCTGCGAACTTGATTCAGGCATAGCTATCACTGTGGCACATCTACCGCTGAGTTAAGCGCTCCCATTCCTATTGTTATCACCATAAATATCAAGAAGTTATCTCTATTCTTTTTTAATAGGTGTTTAGCATATTCCAAAGTATTGTAAGTTTCCGATATAAAGTGTCAGTAAGAAAGAACAAGAGAACAGCGTGCAAGAAATCCGCGTAAGGCAATACATCATCAAGTAGATGACGTCACTTTCTTTCTGTTTACAAATTAATCATAATAAGAAATCACTATAACGATTATTCTGATTGTCATTCTTCTATGGTTTACCTTAATCTTTGATGTGATAGCAGCTAGAAATTCTTCGAAATCAATCTCTCCATCACCACTTTTGTCCGACGATCGTATTACAGCTTGTACGACTTTCGGTGAAACATCACATCCGAATCCACATAACATTTGTGCAATCTGATAAGTTTGAGAGATGAAAAGAAAAAGAAAAAGTCTGTGTACATAACAAAAACCAAACTGAAGCAGTTTTTAGATATCTACTTAGAATAAGTGAAGCATTGAGTAGTCGTTGAGCAAGGGAATCAGTAGTGCAATCGGTTAGCACAACAGATCAAATACTTATAGATGCGAGTTCGAATCGCGCCTGAGGTTCCTTGCTTTACGATTAACTGAGCATCATTGTAGATAATTACTAGTGTTTTAAAATATTTTTTCAGTTTATTGAACTGCTTAAGAGAAGCATAATACTTTACTTAAATAATGATCAATCCAATCCTCAAAATAAGATCAACAAGTACAATAGTACATATTGCAGTACAAGTACAGTATAATAAGAGGTATAAATACCATACAGTGTGTTACTGGTACTGATATTGAGTATCTAAGTGACTCGAATGTGCTATATGACGACTTTATTCTTCAAGTGAGGAAGAGAGGGATTCTTATATGGTTTAGTATAAGTGTATCAGAAAGCTTTTCCTTTCAAACGCTTAAAACGATATGAAAGCCTTGAACCTCTGGAGGATTTCAGCACAGCTCCTATCCTTCCGTAGGAGGTGGAGCATTCTACTATGTAGAATGCCTGTTTATTAAAGATGACTTCAGTGTAGTGGCTTGATGTAAGATAATAAGATAACATAATTATTGGCGTTGATCAATCCCTTGTGGTGGGATGCGCCCCCGCATTCATGTTCAACGTGATATCGTGGAGGTGGTCTAGTCGGTGCCCGGCCCACAGAATTACTTCACTTGACCACCTTTCACCGATCCGGCGCCGAGTAG
>KN716326.1:127309-138507 GCA_000816705.1 Dictyocaulus viviparus | reverse complement strand
CTGTGGCGCAGTGGTTGAGGTGCCACGGTGACACACGAAAGCCCGAATCAGTTCGTGGTCGCCTCCAGGCCTAATACTGATAGTGATGATCTGGTTACGACAACCGCTATGATTAAGTTAGTTGACAAAGAAAACCTACGTCAAACCTAGTGCTGAAGTAAGAAAAACAGAAGAAAACGTACTGATTGATGTTATTAGGATTACGGTAATGAGTCAATATAGTTCCCGTCTAGCCTCAGATTTTCTATTCTATCAATTATAGGTGGGTATTCATTTTGTATTAAATCAAAGAAATGAAGTCGTAATGAGATGACTAACGATGAATCGATGAAGATGTTCATCGTCAACGACATCAAGACGACTACGACAACAATGAAACTCAGAAGAGGCGGACGGACAAATGGACAGAGGATAAGAGAAATTGTTGTTTGTCACGTAAACAGATGTTTTCTTTTCTTTATTGTTACGTTATGAGGATTGTTAAGAACGTTTTGTGACGTTGTTGATGATAAAAACTTTGCACAAACATTTTGTATTCATTGAAGCAAATGAAAACACCCTCAAAAGTTTGAGTGATACTCGTTTGTTTTTTTTTGTTCTTTCATTTTCATTAAATGAAAAGCTTTTGGCTATCCGAGGAACCTCTATGAGTGACAGTTGAATAATAGCGTCGCGTTTCTAACGAATGTTTTGATTTTATTCAAGATTTGATATGTTCTAACTCTATGAAGAAGCTCGCCAAATGAATGATGTTAGTAGAGGAGGGAAAAAGCTCACAATGACTTTTTTTTTTCCTCTCCTGATAATAAACAAGGTCTTAGTTCTTCGTTATTGTTTTGATTCACAATGTTATATCAGCAGCTTAATAACATTTATCAATTTATTGATCTTATTTATCATTATTTATTTTGACAAAAATAAACAAATGAATAAAAGTTCCGATCAATATGGATAAATAGGATGACGCACCTCTTATCCTTTACGGTGCATTCACCTTCATCGATCAATATGTATAAATAGAATGGAAAATCCTTACCTTCGTGAATATCAATAATATCAATGGTGTTGAGAACACAAATCAATCGAGATAATCATCAGATGTTTCACTATGATGGCAATGAGGTGATGATGAGGGATGATAGTAGGAGGCATGAAAATTCTGCGTTTAACTCAGATTCAGGATCGTAAGAGGATCGTCTACTTCTCCATTACTAATCATTTATCAAAATCCGACTGAAGCTAATATCAGTTGTTTCGGTTAAAAATTTTGGCTTAAATTTAAATAAAGCTACAAGTATGATTCCATATTTGCATCGATCGATTACAATTGAGAAAATATAACGGCTTGTTCCCTGAGGCTTTGTCATGTCTAATAAAATTTCAAACACGAAAATGTTTGAAACAAAATTTAATGCCAAAGCAAATTTTTATGGTTATTGAATGGTGCCACTTTTTTTTGCTGCGAAAAATGTGCGTCGTCTTGAATACGAGCGCTATTTAACCGTAGCGTATGACAGCTACGCCTACAGAAGAGTTACGGTAGTGGCCTGTACGGAGGCGCAGCGGCGGTAGTGGCAAGTGACACGCAAGCCTATATCAGGTTCACGGCCGCACTGCAGGTTCACCGAAGCTATCATACCTCAGAGGTCGGCAAAATGATGCAAAAGACATCTGGATGAGATGAAGAGCACTGACTATGTGATGGTAAGCTCAAGTCGCTTTATAGACTAAGCTTCAATGCCCTCACGATAGCACGTTGAATGCAAATGTGTAGACTCATCTCGTTACAGCAATTGATCAACACTGAAGCTTATTTAGTCTGTCTGTAGTACGGTAAATTGACGGCGAAACCGTAAGATTCGTATATGTTTATCCAAGAGAAATTACAATTAGGAATATCGTTAAGCCTTTTTATTCGAGTGGATATTGAGGATATTAAGTCAAGTGAGGATGTACTTTTAAAATTATTACAATTTGAAAGGATACTCAACTAATAAGTATGCTAGCTTAGTGGAGGATTCGCGATAATTACAAGAATCCAAACAACTACTAAGAAATATTAGTCCGTCTCAAAAACGTATCAGTTCTGAAATTTATTTAATATTCAAAAATGTAAAAAATTTTAAATTAGAATCAGTAATAATAATAATAATAAAAAAGTAGTGATAATGAAACGTTATTTCAAAGGAACTGCTACATGCTATTGTCGAACCTCAACCAGGCCATGAGGAACAATGAATTCTCACACCGAAATTAAGCTCAATAGTAATTAACAGTGCTAATGACATTGTATGAAAAAAAATAAAGTATTAAGAAAAAATCTTTTAAAGAAATAAATGTAAGTCTAGAAAACATGACGTCATAAAAATGTTGGAAGAAGACGATAGTTCTGAACGAATGAACTTTGAACGGACCGATAGATCTCGTTCACATCTCAGTTTTGAACGAAAAATTTTATGGGGATTATGATAACGAGTATCATACCGCATCATCTAACACATAAAGCTTATCCAGAGCTTTGGGAATGATGTAATCCGATAACTTGAGGGTGTATGAAGAGTCTTATCGAAAGTGCAACAAAGTTTACCTCGTTCCCACCTCATAGTAATATGTTGACGGCTTCAACGTATTATGCTATAAGACGATAGTCGAACATCAAACGGATATCGTGAGAACGATGACTATCAAACTGTATGATAAGTCAAAATTTTCATTCTGATCTTCTCCCTCCTTTTCTACTCGATCACACTATAAACGCATCACTACCGTATAAGAAGAAGTCTTTAAAAATAGTTTTTTTCTTGGTGAGGTTTTCGTAGAGATCAAGAAAACGAATAAAAATATATGCCGTTTAACTCAGTAGATCATAAATCTTTAAAAGCATTCGGATTTTTTTTGTAGTAAAGCAAAATGACTGATGTCATATTGAAAGTGGTTTTTTTTTTCTCTTCACAATAATATCTACGAAGAGGGAAGAAGGAGTGAGGATTGATGTGAACTCGTTTTCGTTCAAAAATCAAATGTTTTTCTTCTTCAACAATGTCATTCTTCTACTGCAAACACAGATATATGAAATTTTTGCAAATTTGTCATCGTTAGAATCGTAAATTTTCATAACGGTCGTGTTCGTTTTCTTCTCAACTCTTTTTTTCTTTCCACATTCCTCAGCTTTTATCTTGACAAGTGCGCTTCAATTTCTTTTTCCTCAAGTCATCAGCATTGCTTGATTTGGTGGATTTGATTACAGTAGTTCTCGTCAGTGCAGTTATCTTCTGACGCAGTAATCCGACTAAGTGCTTAGCCATTAGTCTTCAAATCAAATATCTGGTGGCGACAGAAGCAATTTAATCTTTTTTTTTTTTTCCCTCGGCTTTTTCTATGAGTATAACTCAGTCACGTCATTAGTGTTCTTATGAATATTGTTCATACCAATCTTCTTCCAGAATTCCAGAAATCATCAACAGCATGGATCTAATTGGTTTCTTTGAGGAATTTCAATAATATGAGGGACTTAGTATGAAGTAAAAACTCAACAGTAATATAGTGAATACTATCAGCTTATCACCGCATCAATTGTACCATCGGACTTAATCTGACGAAATTCCCACCTTCTATTCGGGACTCATACCTCAAACCTCATAGAACTCTGAGGTTTGAGGTTCTGACGATTACAATAGACGATTGGAGACAAACAGATAAGCAAATGGATGAGAGCTACTGTAACTTTGTAAATACGACAAGCTGCACTCTTGTTTTTTCTTATTCGAAAGTGAAAGAAAAAAAAAACTCTATCGTACCTCACCACTCATCGGAATGAAAATATTCAAATTTTCAGACGTCTGGTTTATCAAACCAAAAAATTTTCATCTTCATTCAATTTTTAGAGCCTCTTCAATAGTGAACAACTAATTATTTCTATTCAAATTTTTTTCAATCTCTGAAAATTATTAGCTTTTCGTCAAACTTGAACTTTTCGTGAAGCTTATTCATCCATTGAAAGACAACAGAACAAAAGACGTAGTAGTCTTTTGTTTATTCAAGTTCAAAAGTTCCTCACTCTATTCAACCTCATTACTCTTCAGCTTTCAAAGCAATTGCTTTCGAAAAGAAAAAAACTGATGGTCATAAAAACAATAAAGTATTTATTTGAATTTTTTTTCCGCTCTCATCTACAAATTCATCTTCGAAAAACCTCAAACCTCCGCCCTTAACAAAAGACTCAAGCCACATCATCGTTTATTCCCAAAGCGGTCACAGTCGAATGAAAATTGCTGAATGAATTAGAATAGCACTTAAATTTATTGATTTTTTTTCTATAAATGCAATGTTCTCTAACATGTATAAATTTGACATTGAAAAATTTCTGTCCTCCTCAAAAATGAGGTCGTTAACAAACTGTTTCATGCGTATATTTTTATTTCAATGAACTTTTTAGAATGGTTAAATTTGTTTACATTCTATACAATACCGTTTCCGAAAAGAATTTACAAACAACCTAGAATAGTTTTTATATGTAGATAGAAGTAAAAAAGATTTCGTAAACAGAAAACAAAGAAGTAAACAAACAAACAAGCAAATAAACAAACATATCAGTCATGACTATACATGTGAAAACAGGCGTAAATATTCGGACGATGAAAACAAAGTTTATGTTAATTGTCAATAAAATTTTGCATAATGAGTTATAATGATTAATAATGTATTTGATTTGATCTACTTCTTTGTAGGAATAAAAAAATACATATTGTTTTTAATAATGAAAATTTTTAATACTATTATCACTAACATAACAATTAATAATAGACTTATTGTAAGTGGAATTAGAAAACTTCCAAAAATCAATAGTGTTCAAGAGGGGTATTAATGAGTTTCTATGAATATTGATTACTAGCGATCAAAATTAGCATAACCACGCCCCATTTTTTATGTAATGACACGAAGCGTTATCAAGAATACTGTCAATCGAGGGAACCATCAAAATCTTAGCCAGAGACTAAAAATCTCTTAGCTGCTCTGAAACTGATCGTCCCTACTTTATGAAATATTCATGACAAGAATAATTACTCATTGGTCGATCCGAAAATGGCTTGAGTTTCCTAAAATGTGTGACTGGTTGAAACGGAAGAATCCAGAAAGCGTTTGACGTCACACGTTCGTATCCGAAGAATCATGCAAGAATCAATTATGTTCATTTTAAAGGTTGCTTTTCTTATGTCAGTTAATGATATCGATTACCTATTCACTAAAAAAATCAATATACTCAAAATGATAGTTTGCTTTCTTACAAACCACACAAGTATAAACGCCGGCCATTACGATTTATAAAAAATCGCAACTGCACGGTAGTGAAATTCATCCAAATCAGCAAACTGTTAATCCTACTGTACCGTGCTTTGAATCAGACTACCGTACTATCAAATAGTAAGAATCTATTGAAATCAGAAGCTCATATATACACAAGAACAACTATACATCTCGTTAAGCACTGTATGACCTCCAGGATGGTTTTCTGCCTTAACGCGGCTAGGAGGTGTTTCTAGGATTACTACTTCAATATGGGAATACAACTAAGAGTAAAGCTATCAAGGATCGCCATCGTTTTTGATGAAATGAAGACACAAGTGGGCACATCCTTCTGATACATAAAGAGCTGTGAGTGCTTGTTGTGAAGAACATAAAAGCATCTGATCAGAGCTGTCTCATGAATTCGCTGAGCTAAAGCTACATCAACAAAACTTTGTCGCGCCAGTGTCACCATGTACGCAGAAGACCACCGTCGTTCACTGCAGTCCAATGAGAAAGAACGAATGAGGGCATTGCTGGGGCCCGCGTTACGAAGACGGGCCTTTGCACGTTTTCAAGTAGGTAGGTAATCTATGGAAGACGTAAATGAGTCAGGTATAGATCAAAATTGATATCATTTTCCAGCTCATCCCATAAGAATCATTCTAATGAAATATCGTAGTGATTACTGTAAAATATCTAGATGAGTTTTTACAATAAGAAAAAGCAAAGCGTTCTTCTAAAAGAAATTATTTTAATTTTTTCGTTTACGGTAATATATGGGTACTTGAATAATCAATTGATAATTGTAAAAATATGGTGTCCAGCGTTTTTCTCTTCCGGGAAGAAAACACAATCAAATTTAATGCCCTTAATAATGTATGTCATCAATTTTTAAATTGTTATGCAGTTGATTTTTTTCAAATTATGAGGTAAAATTTGAATATTTAACACTCTGTTGATTCGGCAGTGTTAGCCGTTTGATTCCGATTTGACTTACGGTACCTCAAACTGAGTTTGATAAAATTAATTGGAAATATAAAATAATACAAACAGATACTAAGAGGGTGATGGACAGTTGTATCTTGAGAACTCAGTGTTGTGAGGAGAATTGCGGAAGAATGTTGACTTGTTTGTGCGATGAGGAATGAATGTTGATCAAGATTGAATCTTGATAAGGGATGGGAAGAAGAAGAAGAAGAAGAAGAAGAAGAAGAAAGAAAAATGAACACTACTTCTAAGGTCGAGAGTCTTTTATATTCTTAGATGATGATGTTGGTAAGAATGATATGTGATGAAGTAGTGACTGTAGTATGGGAGGAAAAGCAGCAGTATTTGTTACTAGCACACTTATAGAGCTTTTGCGTTTATTTCTTCCGTAGTTTTTAAATCAGAAATGAATCAAAGTACAGCATTAGTTAAAAATTAATAGCCATACAGAATAAATACATAAGATAAAGATAGATAAACTTTGGTATTGATCACTCCATGTGGAGGGATGCGCCTACGCATTCGTGTTCAACGTGACATCGTGGAGGTGGCTGAATGCGAGTCTGGTCAATACCACTGTACTTGAGTTCACCGCTCTTCACCAAGACAGTACTAGTTACCTTACCCAGATTCTTCTGGTACCAATTCACTGGCGTTTAGGCTTGGTAGACCTGGCGAGCCGCTGTGAACCTGATTCAGGCTTTCGTGTCACTGTGGCACCAATTCATTAAAACTAAGTCATAGGTACTCAGTGAGGAGAGAAGTCAGCCAGATTACAGCATACAGTAATAATACATCTAACAACTAAGAACGAAGAGATACACTTGTTTCAAAATAACGCAGCTTTTGTATAAAGCTTTGATCTACAAGGTAGTAGCAGGTTATACGGTACGTGTTTCATTGTAACTTAATAGTATAAGGTACAAATCATATTCTGAAAACGGTAATCAAATATGATCATTAGCTTAATCGCTTATCAAGCACTTCTTTCTAGAATGTGAAGCTTACCAAGAGAAAAAAAACGAAATACAAACGATCTACTAAACTCGAAATGGTGATCAGTACCGTATACCAAATCAAACGGCTATTGATCTATGATTATGCTTGAAATATAAGAATATAACAATATTCTTGTGAATTTTTCAATATGGTAGATAGATAGTAAGAAAAAAAAAAGCCTTGAGAAAAATCATATAAAACAGAATTGTAGCAAAATGAAGTTGTGTGGAAACAAACGAAACACAATATATTACGGAAAAATTGATTACCGTAATCGGTATTATTGCTAAAATGAATCGTACGTTACTACAGTATCGGCTTACAACACTATTAGTGCTTTATTGATTAGTAGATCAGGGTCAAAAAAAGAAGCGATACTTTTTTTATAATTGTTAGCCTTGTTTTTACTAAAAACATGAACTCATTTCAGTAATAAGATAATAAGTGACCGAAAAATACGATTAACAACGGGATGACTAACAGCTGTTATATTTTTTGTTGATACGAACAATGAGGCAAAAAAAAATGAGGATTTTCATTTCTGTATTTTTCGCTGTTGATAATTCTATAGAGGTTACTGTAGATCAAGAAATAGTGATTGATCGTCTAGTTGATCACAAAAATAAGCAAATGTTATTATTTATTGACAATTTTCAAATGATGAATCCAAGAGGAATTCTTCTAAGCTTCTGACGACTGTTTTTTTTACTTCTCTCCTCGTCAAATTCACATAATTTTCTGGATTGAATCAATTACCATCCAATGCTATCACATTCAAATAACTAGAAGTCATCACTTGAAAAAAAAAATGACGTCATCATTATGGGACCAGCTTAACAGATGAAATGGAAAAAATTTCGTAAATTTTACTACGATAAAAATATAGAAGACAATATGTCACTGTGTTCCTCAGACGAACAGCTGTTTTTTTTTTTTCGTCAATCGTTCGTCACTTATATTTCATCCTACTTAATATTTTTATTATAAAGAAATTTATGTTTATTTAAAAACCTCTATGCTGGTCTGTTAAGGGTTACGGTGAAAGCATTTGATCAGTACTGAAATGCTCATACAAATTGATCGATATAACCTCAATAAGATACGGATCTATCAAAAGCCTAGCTTAAGTTTAACAACTGCTTTAGCTTATATGAGATTTTGTAGCTTTATGAGGTAGAATTTATCAAATCATATTATCAGAATATCGATAAAACAGTGGGTTATTAGAATAGGGACAAAGACAGGGTCAGGCTAGTGTCAGGTATCAAAAGCATGATTATCTGTTTAACATAGTCTGCTTTGGACATTCTTGATAAGAGCAGCCATGGTGATAAGCGTAATCGATTTGATAGATCATATAAGGATCAAAGCGACAACAAAAGTGCTATCAATTGCACACTTGAACACATCGTTGTCATCTGTTCGAAGATGTTCATGAAATTCGATATGCTACCCGTAGGGTTAAATTCAAATAACTAATCTCTTTCTGTTTCTCTCTGTCTCTCTACCTCCTTATCTTATCGTCACTCCTCTTCGTTCTCTTCGATGTTTATCACTTATCAAAATTGGGAACCTATATGAAAATGTAGAGCATAGAGCAGTGTCCTCAACAGTCCTCCTTGTATACTTTGCAAAATTGTGTATTTTTTTTCGAAAATGAAGCGGTTGACGAGCACCAGAATATGAACATTACGTCATTCTTATCCTCAACTACATGGACTACAGCAGTATGAACTCAGAATAAAGCTGTTGAAGAGTTTTTGATGAGGAATTGTTTCGTTCTCATTTGTATTCCATTCATCAAAAATTTTAGAGTACTATCTCGATGATTTTGACTTTGTAGCAAATGAAGAACAGCTTTAATAGAAGAAAATAGTGACATGCTGAGAAAGACGTGATTGTTCTACATGAAGTTCATCTACTACACGTAATAAACTTATGATGAAGTTGTAGCTTAAAATTTACACGTTTGGAAATATATGTATTTACGGTAAGAATCTTATCGTATTGTAGATCAAAACATATTATTTTTGCTTTCTTTCAGTATTAAGATATGAGGGATGAGTGGAGCAATAGTAGAAAGCGCATCAATGATACGTAGGTTTGGATTCGTGCCTTGGCAAATTAAAGCCATCCATCCCTCAGGGATAATTGAATTGACACAAGGATAATTTCACAGCATAATGTGTATGATTTGATAAAAGGTTGGTCATCAACAGTTAATGGACAGACCGCTCGCATTTAGTCACTTCCTTGATTTGAGGAAGAAGGCGAAGGTGTGACGCACCTCATGGAGGTACAGATGACGTCCTTGCTTATATCGCATTCCTCTCACTAAGATTTTTTGCATAAAAGTATTCAAATTTCAGATGAATGCTAAGATGTGAAAACTCATTAAAGGAGGATTCCACCGAGTTATTGGGAATTATTCATAGATTTCCATTCATACCTCCTCTTTAATGAGTCTTCTTAGTGTAAAAAATCTAGGCAATAGTTACGTGAATCGATTTTCCATTCAAATACTATGAGTAAATTCAGACTTATATCCATTTAGACCTCAAAATATTCTAATCAAAAAAAAAGTGATATGTTAGAAAAAAAAGAGAAAATTGAAAATTTTCATTGGTATCGCCGTAGAGGTGAACTCATTGAGAAGAAATGAGATGGTTCATTGAAATCAGGATTTCGTAGAAATAAAACCCTCATTCTATGACGTCATTATGAAAATCTCCTCCGAGAAGAAGCTTATGAGAAAATCAATCGGTCATTTGAGATTGACTTTGGTAAAATCGATTTGAATAAGCCTGAAGGCAAATTTGAACGTGGCTGCCGTCATTTTTTATACAAATATGATTTAGTTTTATTCTTCAAAAAAGTTTATTAATGAAGCGGACGTCACAGTGTTGTTTACAAAACATAGAAAAAAAAACAGAAGAATTGTTAGAATTAATCTCTGATCTTATTATATCTATTAATTCCTATAAATTAGCACGTCATAAAATAATGTGGGAATTATTTGCCAAGTATGACGTCATAGAAGGAGAAACTCATCGAGAGGAGGAAAAAAAAACTTGAGCAACATTGAAGACGATATGTTGGCGATCAAGCCGTTTGTCAATGATAGAGAAATGATAAACGGCGGTCGTTTTTTCTTTCCCTCACTTTTCCCGAAACCTACAAAGTTCTCGTTTTTTCGTTCCATAGTTCCGTTTCGATTCGATGCTGTCACGATCCTCATGTCACCATCAATCAACCAATGAGTGATAGTGGAGTCTTGTCGTGACAATTTCGTACTCATGAAAAATTTTTTTCTTAAAAGCTGACATTGTAGTACAACGAGGAAAAAAAAAACGTCAAGAGTGAGCAAAAATTCTCATATAAGATGATTGACACGTAAAAACTATCGGATTTGAAATACTACCGTATCAGTATGAGTCAAATATTTGAAGGACTACTGTACTGACATAGGTCAAATAGTTGAAATATTACTGTATTGACATAGGTCAAATTCTAGAAAAAATGATTCTAATGCTACAGTAATTTTTCTGGAAAAAAAAAAACACGAAACAAAAAAAGATAACAATGAATTGGTTCGATAGACAAAATATTTTTAAAATGTTCCAGAATGATAGTGAGGTTTTTGAGGACCATGAAGTTAATCGCGCGAGAAAAAAAAATAGACGAATTCATTTCGATGAGTTATAAAAAAGAAATAAAAAAAAAAAAAAACAAGACTGAATGATTACGGTAATGGCGTGTTGACGTATTTCATTAGATGTTTCGACATATGAAATGTTTATTGTGCAATTACGTCCTTGTCGATGTTGTCGATGCAATATTTTCTTTACGACATTTCATGTGTACATGCAAATAAACTGTTTATGATCACGGAAAATAAAGAAAACCGCACGAAATCATCATAGAAC
>KN716326.1:92225-114113 GCA_000816705.1 Dictyocaulus viviparus | reverse complement strand
AAATCTATCTACAAATAATTAGAGGGCAAGATCAAGTTGATAAGATTTACTAATTAGAAGTAATTAGAATATTCTTATATTTACTACAATAGCTTAAATGCTTTAAATACAAATTGATGTCTACTGTTTTGAACACCGTTATCATATTGTTTTTTTGCTTACAAATTTTATTAAGCACTGCATAGAGTTAAAATACCTCATCATCTTCAGTTACAGTATTCTTTCAAGCTTTTGCTTTTCTTTAACGATATCCTTTAAGCTCTTTCTTTCAAATTGCATACACTTACAGTACTCTTATTTATCTATCATTACCTAGTGATTACTTTTTGTTTATTGTTTATCGATTTATCATTGATAAACACCTTAAATTACGTGTACGTACCTAATAGCAGTTACTAACTGTATTAGAGAAGCTTTCAATCCTGAAAAAAAAACTTACTTTCTTATTTTCTGATGTGTTTATTTAGTAAATTTCTCAGTAAACAAAATTTTCAGAACACTGCACCACCACCAAAGAACGGTCTTCCGTCAGTGTTACTTCTATTCGAAATGAACGATTTAGGAAATGAAATGTTTCGAATTTGTACATGCTTGCCGATTGTCATTCGTTTCTTTCTTGTGATCTGTAGAAGGTGATCTTTGATGTCTTCTTATCATTTCTTTCTTATATCATCTAACACTAAATATACAATACTGTTATGATATCGATTACCTGGATCACTTGGATTCCTTTTGTTCATCGACATAGTCGAACAGACACCAGTTCAGTTTCATTGGAGCGGAAACTTCCATTTTTCCATATCGCACACGAGGATCATCCAATGGATTGTTCTAGCTCTAGGAATTTTTTAAACTTCATAATCCATTTCTACGGCTTTTGTGAAGGTCTAACCTTCACGCTGATGCTTTTCTTGCAAGCCGTCTGTTGTTCAGTAGGATCTTATGTACAGCTGGTGTCCACCGGTTATCATTCATACTCATCACGTGTTCGACCCTCCTCATCTAGAACATTGATAGCATCAGTGATCAAGTGATTTCTTCATTTGGTAACTTGAAGCTCAAGTTGTATGTGAAAATGAGTTCTCAGTTAATCAGCCATTAGTGCAAATGTCAACTATTCCAGTCTGAACATAGCTACAAATTATCAAGAATTTTCGGACAACTTTCTGAATTCTTCCGTTATTGCTTTACTCTCAACTCTTCATCATTTCTCAGTACTCCTCATGTTGTACTCTGTCGTCTATGACGTCAGACAATAATACAATCGATGAAAACTCACCAAATCTTGGCTTCAACAAGACGTAACCAAAACTGCACTCAAACAAGATGCTCACGCACGACACGCCATGGATGCTGATTCTTTCTGCATCCTCATAACACATGAAGAGTCACTTCGGACGCTGTTCCGTAAGGTTTTTTCGAGGGTTTAGAGGCAGAGGTAGGAGAGAAAATCCGTCATTTAAACCACATCCGTATCAAACTGATGCTTGTCCCGAATACCACCTGTTCCTTATTTATAATCTTTTTCGGCTATGAAAATCATTAAACAGCGTCGAAACGAAGCTGTGCGGCCAACGCATCTGAGTCAAGGAGTGATTGCGTCTTATTATGAATGCGCTCAATGAGTGCTATTGAAGTTGCACTATCACGATACAGCATTTTAACCACAACCTCATTATTCCGATTGAAGGAGATGTTTGACTACTTAGGAAAACAACTTTCCAATGCGTTCACTGCTACGTTTGAATGAATAATGAAGTCGTAGAATGGAAACAAAAGAGGCATTCGTATGTGAAATTTCTACGAGGTCATTATTTCGGCGGTTCCGAGCAATCCTAAAACAGCAGAGATGATGTTGAATGAAAAAAAAATTTGACTGTAAATATTCAGTATGAAAATAGAAATTTTTAAAATTTCATCACTCGAAGCCAAATTAGTATTAATGGTCCATCTAAAGCATTGTCTTAACATTAAAACTATTTGAACGATTAATAGTGCAAAAGTAGAGGAGTTTGATAAGTCACGAAAAGTTTCCTTAAAGAAGTTACTGTTCCTCTAACAGTAATCAGAGCGCGCTCTTACCTTTCAAAGTGGTCCCTGCGCTTTGTTACAAAGCCGAGACTCGAGCGGATACTTGATCCAGGCTGAGGACTTTATGATTACAGCACACAAAAGTCACTCTCTTTTCTTAGTTATAAGCACGGATGCATCAAGCCAAATCACGCAGTTCAGACCATTGGGAATATCTGGTCTTCGTGATTCATAGGTGTACGCGTTCAAAGGGAATCAAAAAAATGATGCTGATATGAGAAGAAAAAACGATGACAGACATCTGGACAGGGACTGTGACGGGAGGTCCACATAGATGCAAGTGCTGCACTACGACTGTATTCATAGCTTCAGTACAGTAACGACATGGATGTTCTAGTCAGTACTACGATGTATGAAGAATATCATCATGGCCAACAATCGCATTACTGAGGAACGAGGAAAAACACTATGTTGTCGATAAACTAGGTTATATACTATATTTGCTACTAAAATTATACTTAACATACAATTTTAAATAAATATTGAATAAATTTAAATGAGGGTGAAGGCATGCAATTAACGTAGTGACGCGTATAGCCTCATCGTTGTTGATGATCGGTGTTGTTGTTTGTTAACTATTACTACCTGACGATTTAGTAATATTATATTACTTCAGAGCGATGATACGAGCCGATTTCGCATCATCGTCCTTCTTACATCATCAGATGAACGACGCCGTTGTATCGTTGACCATCGTCGAATTGCTCACAATGGCATTGTTTAGTGTTGTGACTGTACGTAAAGATTTTCCAGGTAGAAAATACCATTCTGACTTAATGTTTTGTACAAGTAAAACATCTGGATTGATATATACATTCCATTTTTTTAAGATTTCAATCAATACTGCAAAATTGTATTTGCCATCACGGCTGGTCTGAATATGTTACTAACTTCAGCGATAGTGATTGCTCAGAAGAAGGACACATCTACGGTATGTTAACGTTTTTTTTCTTATATTGGGAGGAAAGGAGATGTTGAGTTCTGATAGAATGATCCTCAAAGAAAAAAAATTCATAAGTTCTTCTGTGTATGGAGAAAGCCGCGCTTAAGATTATCCGTAGATCAACTTATCCATCAAATTGTATATCCGATACTGCGACGAATTTTTAAGATGTCTCATCTCATCGCTCTGTTGCAAGATTTCATCTAGATTCTCGCGATTTTACTAAGAAGTAATATATATATATCTACATAAGTCAAGATAGCTTAAGCGTTGATTGATATCTGTTGCGGAGTGCGACTACGCATTCGTTTCCTATGTGAGATCGCGGAAGTTATTCAATGTGAGCCGAGTCTATACAGTGACTCGAGTCGATCACTCCTTACCAAGTCAGTGTTAGTTATTTTACCCAGAATTCTTTGGTACTAATCTACCGACAACATAAGGGATGGCGCGCATGGTAGGTCTGCGGCACGGCTGCGAACTGATTCGGTCATGCGTGTAACTGTGGTACCACCACCACTGCGCAACGCAGTCCCTATTGATCTCTATACGCACGCAATTTAATGATCCAGTTTCTGGTTTAATCTAAATCCCAAGGAGAAAAGCAAAGTAAAATGTTAAGGTTCCCTGTGTTTTTTTCTATTCCTAATCGAAAAATTTGATTTTCAGACAGAGGATTCAATTTCGATAATGATGAAGATCTTATTCACCACTATATACTGCCTTGCCTCACCGTATTATTTCAAATATCATCACTCAACTATCATTGTGAAGATTTGTCACTATTACTGTAAGTTACAGTGTGGTCTGTACGAAAAACGTCAAAGAAATGAATATATAATTAGTGATAAGATAATAAGATAAGCTTTGGCGATGATCAATCCTTTGTAGCCGGATGCGCCTGCGCATTCGTGTTCAACGTGATATCGTGTAGTTGGTTGAATGCGAGTATGGTCTATACAGTAACTTTAGTTGACTACTTTTCACTAAGTCTAGTCAGTGCTAGTTATCTTAGCCAGATTTCTCTGGGACCCAGTTTACAGAGTCCGAAGGGATGGCGGGATAGGTTGGCTAAGGCGGCCACGAAATAATTCGGGCTGACGTGTCGCCGTGGCACCTCCTCCACTACGCCACTACTCCTCCCTATATTATTAGTAACATACATTAATTGCTATCCATCATCGATTTAAACTAGGACGAAATAGGTAAAATTGATAAGGATACGTATCTAGGGTCTTATGGAAACAGTTAAAGTCTCGTCAACTATACCGATACCGATATTTTACAGTACCCAGAAGTTATGCGGTGTTGGAATACGTGACGATCTTTGCTTACGGTTCATTTCATCTCTCATCACTCATCGACATTCGGAACTTATCATTCTACTGTTATCCTCGTTCATGTTCCGGAGAATGTGAATCGTTGGATTCAAGAAATTTCCTCAAAGGAGCAAAATACGAACACTGTCGAGCTTTCGAATATCAACAACGTCAAGGTGGAGCGTCCATATCAATACGTGTTAACGATTAAATCGTTTGTGTACCAAAATGCTTAAGCTAATTTTTTTCACTGTAATTTGTTTTTGTTAAATTCTCAGGATTCCTTTTCGAGATGATTTGATATTTTACTTTTCTCACAAAGGAAAACCTTAATATCGCTCAAATAAATATTAACGAAGTTCCAATATTTCATAGGAAAACCTAGGAATGATAAGCTATGATGGCTTGCGTCATTGTAAAAAATGAACCTATCAGAAAAGTGATGTCATATTTTACAAAAATATATGTTAAATTCGAAAATTATCGCTGGTCAACAAGTGTTGGACGTTTTTCTTGCATGCATACAACGCTAGTGAGGTGATATTTCATGTGAATCTAAGACGTTTATTGACTCCTCCTCCTACCTCCTCTATTACATGTTTGCGTTCAAACAACGCAGAAAGCTCGATCCTAAATTGTAAAGTGTGCTAGGAAGCTTGATGTAAAAGCTAAAATGCATGCTAAATGAGAACTCTTGCCACTTTCCTGGTCACTCTATTATATGCTTAAACCTCGACGAAAAGATTAATTTCTAGTCACCTTGGAGATCTTCTTCTACTTCTACATCTACTTCTACTTCCACATTCTATTGAGTCAATTTCTGTCATGTTGAAAGAAGATGGCTTCCAGTGCGGTGATGAGTTTGAGGCACTACGATAGGTGGAAAAAAATGACATTGAAGAAAATAGAAGCAGTGCGATGCTTATTAAGATCTTCAGTTATGTACTTCACTTAACGTTTTCAAAAAAAAAACCGTACTCCTCCAATCTATTTTATTTTACGAAGATTATCCTCAATGGAATTGTGGAACTCGGTCAATAACTTCAACTTGATAATAGACGATGTAAGAGTATATATCGATTCGATCGATTTAGAACTTGAAGAATTATACCAGCCATGAATTGAAATCGATACGATGATGACAATATCGGTAGAATATCAATGAACGATGGTGCGTTTAAAATTGATCTGCTATCTTTCATCCTGCTTGTGTACCCTTGAAGTTTCTGAGATATACGTTAAGGGTGGAGTAACCGTGGTGTCATGAGATCAAAGCTTTGTATTCTTTGTCTTTTTCACTACACCTTCGATGCCGCTATATGCTCTCCAAGCCGTTCGTTTCCTTCTGCTAAGCTCTAGTGCTTCCTCATTTATCATATAGACCTCATTACCTAGATACATCTAGGGACAACATAGCTTGGCCCATCATAGTTGTTCTTCGTGATGAGCGTAAAAAAAATTAGTAAAAGTCTTAGAAAATTTTCTGTCTTGGCGTGATTTTTGTGATATTTTAAGATTAGTATTTTGATTATTTCTGACTCTCTTCCTCTAGTAAAATATTGAATCATTGTTTGTGATTGTTGTTGATTGCAATCGTCGTTCACTACCATAAACGGATTAGCAGCGGATGGCGTCAGATTCCAATTTAACGACCGATACGGGAGATCTTCAAGATGACAAAACAGACGAGAAGAAAGAAGGAAAACATGCATCTCCTCTCGTAGTGTTTTACGACGTCAGGTTTCCGATGAGTGAAGTATCTTCTCTCATTGTTTTTCGTACGACACCCATTCCATTATCCCATAAACTTAATATAATATAATAATTTTTACTTAAATTGTAAAAGACGATAGTAAATTATAAGCATAGGGCTGAAAATATAGGAATAAGCGAAGAGTTAGTGACTTCAGAACTCATCATTCACTCACTCTGTTTATAAATCGTCGTTAGTACCTCGAAATCATATGGATCCTCTAGATAAAACAACGAGTCCTCATGAGGAAAAATGATAATACGCCTTAAGATATAAAAGCTGTTAAGCATTCAATCCCTATATATCTCGTTATTCATTCATTAACACAACAACACATCTATGCAAACAGAACAATTTATTGGAAAAAGCTGGAAGAAAAACTGTAAGAGTTAGAAAAAAAAATTTGACAAGAACTCGTACAACATTTGTAAAGGCAATGACAACATCTACATATAAAACGCCTCAAGATGAGGCATAATAAACGGGTACGATACCTAGGGAATGTGTCGTTCTTTTATTGCTTTAACGCTTTCACTTTAATGAGGCAACGAAACGAGATCAACGAAAAAATTTTGTTGAGGACGACATCGCTGTCATCAAAACACAGAACTCATAACAACTCTTATTATTGTCCTCATATCTTCACTTATTTCATAATTGAATGTAAGTGATTTCATTGTACTGCTTGAATATTCACGACCTGTTGACGAAAGTTATTTGTTCGATCGATATCGATTAGTTATTGAAGAAGATATCTGATTGGACGAGATTTCATGTGCAATAGAACTTAGAAGTGAAGAATATGCTTAGATGTCATTCCTATTAGACTGATATGTTTCTCGTTATCACATGAAATCTCGTCCGAATAGATTGTCGTTATCAACAAACCGGTGTTAACCTACTGATCTCATTAACATCAACCAAAAAAAAACATAAGATTGTTATTGTTACCACATCATTCACAGTACTATCTTAAAATTATAGAATATATTTTTCTTAAGCGTTGTAAAATCTTGTTATTTCATTTTTTTCTTTGTTTTGTTTTCACCTTATCAAAACATTGTATAATATATAAATATTGTTATTCGATGCAAATTGTTAACGATTTTTGATGAATATTATGCTGTGAACTGTGGTTTGTTAAGTTGGTCCTGAATGGAAGATACCGTAATCGCTTAACACTGCCTCTTTATAAAAGATTACTGTATGTTGTTGTTGTTTTTATTGATGTATTATTTTATTTTATTAGTTTTTTTACATACTGTAGTGATTGATTATCAAATACCTTAAAAGGATTACGGTATGAAATCACAATATGAGAAGCTTTTCACTGATGGTACAGCTTCTGCTTTAAAGAATAATCACAGCTTGCCTTATCTCATTCTGCTTACTTCAACTATTTGAATATTATTTATTCCTTTTCTACTGAATTTTTGAAAGAAAAATTCAACACATTTCAAACTGTGAGAATTCTTTTGTCATAGCACATTTCGTTATCATCTGATTATCAGTTTAAACGAAAAAAAAACAAGATATGTTTTCTTCTACATCTTTATGCTTTTTTTATCACTACATGTATTTCCACATGTGCGTCGCTAGGATATCGATTAATTAGGTCATGCGTCTTATCGATTTTATTGGCAGATCAATAAGCTGCAATCTCTTCACAACTTTGAGAATTGTATTTGTTCTTTCTGATAACGATAGTAGAAACAATATATTGTAACGATATCAAGTAGGGAGATGAATAAGAAGAAGATGATGATGAAGAATAGGAAGAAGAAGAAGAAGAAGAAGAAGAAGAAGAAGAGTTCAAAGCATGAGGTTACAAACACGATGATCTTTCATTTTATCCATTTTAAGGAGCACATAGAGTAAGAGTGCAACTTTTAACGAATACGTCCTCAATCACCTCAGCGGTAATCATGTTGAATCCGAGTTCGTGGTCCTTTACATAACTATTGATCAACGTCAATGTTCATCTTCATTGACTTCTACGACACGTTTCTTATAGTAAAACAATTTTGAATATTGCTAATAAAATAACCTTATGTTGAAGTATTAAGACGTGAAACGAAATCGATTAGTAATTAAGCCAGTGAGATCAAAAACTAGTTTAAATGTTGTTTTTGTTTTTTCAAATTATAAAATACACCTTAATAATATCCTAAAAAGATTCGATCAATACTGTGAACATCAAGAAAAAATGGTGTTAATTTTATGACATACGGGTTTGAGTACATTATGAGGTTTCGCCTCTTTTGATCAACTGCTACATCCATTGTTGTGGAAGATGTGATGTCTGTTGCTGATATGATAATCAATCTTTCTCCCTCGTTTCTCTCACTAGAGATTGATCAGTTGATGATTATTTTATTATGTTCTGACCATCTGATATCTGTTTATGATTTACGACTTCTTCATAACTGGCTGGACTCGATTCATCAACTGCAGAGTAGATCACACCGATCTGCTTCATACCGGTTTCACGTCGTCATCGCCATCGACCTCTGCACACTTCAAATTCGAGAACAATCCTTTAACGGATTCAAAGTGAAATGAACAAGGACAGTAATGAATTGATGATATAATGAAATAGAATATAATTTATTATGAAAAATAAACAACATCGCTTCTTTTTATTCCTTCGATCAGAGAATTTTCTCGTATACAAATACTAGAAATGACCATAAAACTTTATAAAGCATAGAAAATCGAGAGACTCTTTTCCTATCCTCCTTCCCACTCCTGAAAACAAATGAGGGAGATGTAACAATTGAATACGAAGTACTTGTAATTATTGATGTAAAACGACTGTATGATAAGTATAACGAAATGGTAATGCAAAACATAATTATTGATTAGCTGTAAAATATTAGTGGAGTTTGAAGCGAAAAAAAAGATGACCTAAATGAACTATTTGAATCTTTGAAACTCCAAAGCTGTCATCAATTATAAAATCTAGCCTCAAAATGAAAGTCCGTTTGTCAATATACTGAGGAACATTGAGGTATAAGTAGCCAAAAGTTTTATTGATTTACTAAAGAACAAGAATTCATACGAAATCAAATGTAGCAGTAAGAAAACTGGTTATGCTACGGTAGAAGAAGGCGTTGCGATTCATTACTGATAATTTTATGCCAGTTACTGTTATTGATTTGATAAAAGTTTGTTTTCTATTAGATGAAGCATCTACCTCAATCCACAATACTTAAGCTCGGTTCCTCATAGAATTCTGAAAAGCTTATTAGCAATAACATTGAAGCTCACATTAGTATTTTCATTAATACTTCAGCTATACTGATAAAAACGATATCGGTGAATTTTTTATGAAATAATCAATAAAAAGTTTATTGATTTTTCTGTTTGAGAAGAAAAAGGCATCGCGAACACCTTTTTGGCAATTTATCATTAGTTCCGGTTTTTCGTTGCTTCACACTAGAATTTCTCGAAAACTTTCTGTTACAACAGCGTTGATATTCGTCGATGAAGCTTTCAACTATGACACAACGCCATTTCCGTTAGCAACAGAAATCTAACCGGACTGCTTCTCCTTTTCCCTCTATCTTCTGAATTAATCAACTAAAGCTTTTCGTCCTCTGCTTTCCTCATCCTCTTATTCGTCTTTTATTTTTATATCATCTAGATAAACATCACTATTGGAAAGTTAAGCTATTTCAAAACGCTAGCGATGATGACATAGGTCGTTATCAAATATGATTTCTATATGTTTTAACGATTATACTGATTTGTTTATCTTTGTTTACCTGTTTACTTTCAGCACATCAACAAATACAAGCTTTTAGTATTGATATCACGTATGAGTAAACAAAATAAATACTATAATCATAACAGAAACTATTCTTTCTTGCAAAACGATAAGAATATTTAGAGGAAAATCCGCCAGCTTAAGTATCATCGATACAGTATCTATCTATCATACGGTAATTGATCTTTAATAAAACATTTATAAGTGATAAAACGAAATGGCAATCAATTTTGTCGGAAGATTTCATATTTGCACATTTTTTTGGCGTCATATAAACCAGTTGTTTACAAATTATTTTGTTTTTGTTTTGATTTACAATCCGCTTTTCGTCTAGAAATATTTATATTATCTTTTTATTTATAAACAATCGAAAGTTTTGGATTAAAATTTACCTCTCACTTAGCTTGGAATGCTTATTTCTTAATAGCGTTATTTATGATCCTTAATGAGGTATTGTGACACCTCAAAACTTTTTTTTCATGTTTTCTAATAATATTCTTCATTTCCTCATTCTTCATTTCCAATTCTTCTTCTTTCTTTTGTGAACCTTTATTTTGCCTATCAAAATAAAGTTTTTTTTTCCCTCAATCAATTATTGATCCTATATTGTAGTACGTAGTGCAATAGTAAAAAGTGCTGCTCTAATATGCTGGCTGGACTGTACTTTATGCTCATAAGTTACTCCATCCCTTAGAGGTCGAAAAATCGATACGAGAAAATCCTATCAAGATAACCGGCATCAACTTGGAAAGTAACGCTGAGGTCAAGCCATTGTATAGAGCGGAAACTCATTCAATCACCACCACGATATCAAATTTGAAGACCAATATGAGGAGAACGCTTCCCATTCAAAATGAACAACGCCAAATCCTGCTTCTCACTTTTACTCACCTTTCTGTCAGATTTAGCATGAGAGATATGATTAATTATGCAAGACATGTTATCATTTCTTTACAAAAATATAGTAGTAATATCGTATTCCGTAGGTAGATCAAGTGAGAATGAGTAGATCACTTATCCACCTACAGTAATACTTTCAATATTCGCGTTTGAAACGAATTAATTATGCATAACTTTCAAGTGAAAATTTTGCATATTATTAGCATAAGTATATTTTCCAATAAGAAATGTTCTACAGCTTTCTGTTACGTAAAGTAAATCCATTCACCAAATATCAATCAATACTTCTACTTATGACTAATCAGTAATGAGTGACATGTATGCCTGAGTTCAAATTTCTGTGAATAGCATTCTATATGCTAATTGCATTAATTGGTTTAACTTACTGCATAATAAGTAACGAGACACTAAGTTCTTAACGTTTCTCTAACCTGCTAACCTTCACCTTCATCGTCGGCTTCAGCATTCGTACTAGTTTTTAGGATCGATATGAGAAATTACTACGAGAAATGGAGATATCGTATGCTTTCACTTTATCGAAGCTTAAATGATCGCCGTTTTGAATGACAGTAACCGTAAGAAAAGTCGAAGGGCGTTTTCTTTTTAGTCGTTAAACGCTAGAAGATCTTTGTATTTGCTTTCACGCATATTTCAGTTTATCTAACTAGTTAAGCTAGAATGTGTTAAAAGTAAGATTGTAATTGTAAAGCCCTCCGGCATGATAACAAAACCTTGGAACGGATCAGTAACAGGAACAAATCGGATGCTTTTCAAAGGGATGATCAAGACAATTGATGACTCTAATTTGATCATTATTCAGTATGACCCATAGGATCATATCACGACGAAAATAGATTCGTGAAGAATCATATCCGTACAAATTACGGACGTCATGATCAGATAGATAACATCATCGGCATTGATTTGTGAAGCGACTCGAAAAAAGCACTAACTCCATAGCATATGAGTTGAGTAAATGTGTGAATAGAATAGATATGTTTTCAATCTGTTTCACGATATCGAACTTGTATGACGAATCTCGAGGACAATTGATTTGTTGATCTACTCAAGAGCATTACTCACGTCACGTCAGTGATATGAACGTCATAGAACACCGAGCGAATCTGAAGCTAGTGATTAAGCATAAGCTGAAATTATCCAGTTCATAGACATTGTTTTCTATTTTCTTTTTGTTTTCATCAACAATGTCTATGAACTGGATAATACTGATTTAAATAGAAGCTTCAATGTCTTTTAGAAAGTGCATCAAGTAGAAATTGTATAATAATCAAGAAGAATATCTATCTACTTTAACTCAAAGAAAGTTTTTGAAAAGCTCAACTAGAAAAAAAGGGATGCGTTTTAGGTGGAAGCTTACAAGGATTGATTCATTCCTAGCTTGATCTTGTTTATTGAGTGTCATTTCTAAATACATTAATGCGAATGAGAAATTGGTTGAGGTGTCGCTGGAATCGTGTAAGAGGATTGATTGAGGAACGCAGCAGCATAGATTCATCACGAACAAGCTTATTTTATCTTTTATACAAATTGCATTCATATCAATCGTAATAATGAACGAGTTTTTCAATTGAAACCACATGATTTTGTTTATTTTCTGGTACGTTGAATCCTGCGCAACCGAACGATGGGCAGCGACACTTCCACGTCATCGACACCATCCGCCGAAACCTTTAGAGTTAAAGTCAGTTCTCGTTTCTTCTCACATTAATATTAACGTTTAAAAAATTAACTAATTAATAAACTAATAAGAATTACAAGCCACATTATATAAGTACATCCTCATTCGGATGCTTCAATCTGGATCACTTGAATCAAGCGTTCCTTTGTTCCTTCTACTGAGCTCTGGTGCTATGTGGTCGAACATGTTGACATTATAACCTAGCTAGCTTTAACTTCAGGTAGCTTTAACATTCTATTACGTTGAGCGAACGCCGAGTATTAGAAAAGTGCCCATTTTCTATGAAAATCGTTCAATTGAGGTTTAACTTGAGGTGAATTTCCTCCCAAACATTGGCCTTGACTAGGACTTGTTTTGTGTAATCACTAAGTATAGGTATAACGAATTTGTGTAGAGTAAAAGCTTTTGGCTAGTCAACGTTTCCATGATGAATTCTAGCAAAGTAGTATCGAAACCTTTTTTTTGAGATCGATAGAAGTGAAATAGAGTGCTAAGCTGCTAAGCCTTTCGCAAAACCCTGCATACTAGAGTGGTTATTCTGATTCTAATATTTTGCTAATCTTGTGAAGAAGTGAGCAAGTACAATAATGAGGACTAATGAAGATTCTTTGAGCGTTTTGTCCTAATCCTACCCCAAATATAGACGAATGTTATGAAGGTCCCGAATGCAAACGGATGTTGTAGAGGTTCCAATAAAAATCGTATACGATTATACACATTGCCTTTTTAAGAGTATTTTGAATGTTAGGTAAGCTTTGTAGCTGATCAATGCCTTGTGGCGGGATACGCCTAGGCATTCGTGTTCAACGTGAAATCGTGGAGTTGATAGAATACGAACCTCACCTATATAGTGACTTGAGCTGACCACTCTTCACGAATTCATTATTATACTTAGATTTATCTGGTACCAATTCACTGCCTCGGAGAGATGGCCGGCTTGGTTGGCCCGGGGGACGGCCGCAAACTGACGAACCGGAGTGTCGCCGTGGCACCTCCCCCACTGCGCCACTGCGCTCCTTTTAAATGTTGCATCATAACGAAAGGAAGCAGGAATCCTGACTTTTTCTGATCATTCTTGTTTCATTAGAGTTTAGTAAAGTATAACTTTAACAAATTAGTGTCACGTTGTCGGATTCTCGTACATTAGCGGCAGAGGTAATAGCAATAGTTCTTAGTAGATTCCATTGAGTCAGTTTCACTCTGAACCTCTATATAACAAATCCTACAGTGGTCACATAGACTGGAATGACCACAACTAGAAATAAATCATTGCTTGATGCAGTGATAGGAGGTACTGCAGTGACACCCAGGCGGCGGTTCGCGTCTTACCTCATAAAATGTCGAATCTTTCATCCGTCAGAACACGGTAAATTGGTGTCAGAAAGATCTGTAGAGGTGAAACAGCATTTACTGGGTGAAGAATGCCTTAGTTTATGTCATTATATAGAGTAGAATCATGTTCAATCATCAGAATACCATTTATTGATCATTGAATACCACCAAGTGGAGATCATTACTTAGACGATCAACCGACAGTCATTGATCAGCATTAGAGCTCATAGTAGTTTAAACGTGCGAAAAATATCAATCTTTATCAAGTGCATCTTCAATATCGACATCTGAACTAGAAAGATCGCCCACGAAGATAACTAGCACTGATTTGGTGAACAGTGATGAACTCAAGTCACTGTATGGACCAGGCTGGCATTCAACCTCCTCCACAATATCACGTTGAACATGAATGCGTTGGCGCATCTCGCCCGAAGGGATTGATCAACGCCAAAGCTTATCTTATCTCATCTATGAATTCATTACAATCACAGATAATAATGTTTTAAAATATGTAAAACAATAATCATAAAAGTTTCCGTATAATCTTCATGTTGCCTCAGGTGCCAAGATCGCGTAAGGAAAACCGACAGTTGAAGCAGGGATTCGTCGATGACAATAATGACACATTGTTGTTCCTCGATTTACCAATGATTTGGCCAGCTTCGGCATTTGCGATCTTTTCAACGTCACTTTTTGTCGGTCAGTGATTCTGAATGCTAACAAAATACTCTCTGTTTCAAGAATTTCAACTATACAGTATGATCTCACTGCTATTTCATATGTATCGATCCAATATAGTTTTAGAAGATTAGCAATGTTGGAATGATTGATATTCCATCACTCAATATCTATTTAACTACCTAATATACTACAATCTATAAGTTTATTAACCTCGATATAACAAGACGAAATTTTTCTATACTAATTTTTGAAATCACTAAAGAGAAAAGTGTCTATAAATATCGTATCTTCTCGATTCATTCATTAAAATACTAACCCAGGTCTACCTGTTTATCCCTACGGGTAATGCCTTTCTAACCCTACCCATATCTCTCTTGCAAACATCCTAAATTAACTTCTCTACAAAAACAGTCAATTTAGTAAAGCAACAAAAACTGAGAAACCCGGTTGAAAAGCAGTACCCGTCAGGATGCTGAGTTAGTCGCAAGACTTGAAACTTCAGGCGGCGCGGTTTTGCGAGTTATGCAGAGTTTTGCCAGTAACTCAGAGTCCTTAAGGACATTAGAACATCATCATAGCTTCAATGATACTTGATAAGATATAAAAATAATATGATTAAAAATAATAATTTACAGAGTTTCTAGTACTTTTATGTTTATATTTTCAGTTGCAATAGCTACAGCTCTTCATAATGACTATATACCAACAACTTTGGAGTTAAAACGGACATTTTTTGCGCTATATGGTTCAACGACATTTTCGTGTAACGTGAGTTACGACCGACCATCTTACTCCGATTCTTATTTCGCCGAGAGCGCGCGCGTGACGCGACGCGACGCCATGTATAGAATATGAATTGATTGAGTGATGTAAAAGCTGGGCGTGTTTTCGTTTCATTGGTAAACTATTGAAAACCGATTTGAATATCCTTGGAAATGAGTTGGAATTACAAAAGATTCTTTCAAATATCGATTAGTTTATTCAGCAATCACTAACTTTCACTAAATTCTACGCTATGGCAAAAAATAGGTTTGTAATGGTTTTCAGCTGAGTAGTAAATTTTAACGGATTTCGCTTCGATGCTGAAGATTATCAACAGTAGTAGAACTACAATTATGTATGTTTTAGACGACCATAACAATGCCGACAAATGGGATTCCGTCAATTCTGAATCTTTTCGAGATTAACGCCTCTGGCAACGTGTTTTTTCGTCTATGCGTTTGCATTCCAATGGTCGTTCGATTGTTTATTTCATATATTCAAAGGTATGTCAGCTTAAATTGCGCATTCTGCTTTACATTCCTGATTTCAAGGAGGTAATATTGAGGTACTGAGCAGTTGTTACAGAAACCGCAGCTTTATTTCTGAATCGGCCGCTTGCGCTCTTCTGATCTTAGGCTATAGCAGGCCTTTCAATACTCCTATAATAAATCATAACGAGAACCATATGTGACGATCTAACCTAGGAGATGATAACTCAGTGTTACCCACTGAAATGATAATGAATGTTTACTGCTAGCCAATAGAGAGCAAATAAAATTTTAATCACCTGCATGACTCAATCTCCTCAAATCCATGGACCTCTGGTAACAGTCAAGAAACTGACCAACGCTGGTCTTCTTCCATCTTTTCATATTTTTTTCCTCACTTCAGCGTCATTGTTTATCGATGATGACGAAATTTTATGAAATCTGAAAAGATAGACGATGTTCCCACATAAAAACACGGCTCACGATAAATCGTTAGCGTAGCAGAAAAAGAAACTGTTCTTAAATTCACAACTGATGGGAAATATTTATCATCACGACGAGGTTAATCTATGAGTCCACAGCTGACAAGATTTATATTCTAGAGCATCTATCTTTCAAAAAGCTTTGAATGAAAAGCGGTAAAATGAAATAGGCAAAGAGGTCGTACCATTACAACATGCTTTGAGACGAGCAATTCGTCAAAGCGACGGAGTTTCTCAAGTAAGTGTTGTGTACCAACCTTGTGCTTGTTAAACAACAATGAATGCTATGGATCAACGAGTGCAGAGGTTAATAGGAAGTATATCTTTAGATTTTCTTCTACACAAGATATTGTATGACCTCGGTCAAAGCGTTAAAGCTTATGAAATCGTCCTATGTACGGTAACGTTGTTTAATTATTGTATTGATATTTCTATTTCATATAGTGCGATGTTACAAGCCGAGTACGAGCCTTTACCATTCTTCTATCGGATTTCCGTTGAAATCGTACCGATGCTGACATTTGTGGAAGTTTTTTCTCTAGCATTATTCAGTATCATCACATCACACAGTGACAGTCCAGGTAGTCTTTGTATAATACAGTAAGTTCGTTAATAAACATTAGCAAGAGCTAATTTCTGGTTCACGTCAGAAATGTCTCAGCTTCATCCCATGGAAAAGTTAATCATTCAGTCAATTTTACTTCATGAAGACTGATAGGTTATAGTGGTTTTATTCTTATATCCATAATGATGCATTGTTGAGAATATAAAAACATTATTATTCACAGTTTAGTTGTAATGCTTGCTTCCGGCAAAGGAATGCCAAAGAACTACAAGCATCCAAGAAAGCGTCCTATCCATTGAAAAGAAACTCAAATGAGCTTCTACTCCGAATCACATACTCTGTTGTATCCATGTTAATAGATAAAATAAGATTATATAAGCCTTGGCGTTGATCAAACCCTCTGGAATCCTTCAGCTCATTCATGTTCAAACTGATATCGTGGACGTGACGGAATGCGAATCCGATCAATAGGGTACCTTAAGTTGATCATCTGTACCAAATCAGTGCTACTAATCTTACCCTCATTTCTTCGGTGCCAACATATCGTTCCTAGAGAAATGACGGGATTTGTAGACCTGGGCATGGTCGCGAACTTGATTCCGGCTTGCGTTATCTTTACGGCACCTCCATCAATGCGCTAGGCTTCCCTACAATGTAACCGTAGTAGGTGTACTTCGTAGGATGTTATTCACTTGCTTGGATACTTTAATGGCACGTCTCCAGGCGAAGTGTGCGCAATCTTCCATCCTTCTCCTTCTCACGCGACAAAGTTTGGATCGTGCAGTTTGAGTTCCCTGGATATCTGAGGTAGCGCTGCTCAGGCGTTCTCACGGTCTTCAACACAGTCTGTTACCGGCGTTTATGAATCAGAAGGATGTGCCTCTTTGTAATTTTATTTCGTCAAAACGGTGGCGATTTCTGATATGTCCACTCTGCTAGGTTTCCTTGGCGGAATAAAAATCCTAATAATACTCTTCAGTCACGTCGAAGCGACAAATCATCTGGGAGTGTAGAATTTTAACCAATTCAATATTCATGAATGCTACCTTTGCTCTAAAATTACCCATTCCTTAGTGGAACTCGATCAGAAAAAATGTATTGCTTAATGTATTTGTAAATACTAATGCTTTCTTTGTAAATCACAATAAAAACTCTAACTAGTGGCAAAAGTTAAGAAGAAATAATTAAATCTTGAAAAGAACCATTAAGAAATGATAGATATTGATCAGTTATTTACAGATTTAAACGGATTGTGTAAGGTTACGTTTCTGATGACGGCCGTAGTGAATATGGTATTCACCACAACCGTACAGTATTCCTATGGCAAAAGTTCGAAAGAGGTAACGAACGTCTTATCAAAAATGTACTTTTGTTAAGATATCTTTAAATGAGGAATTCATATCGACAAATTAATATATAACGTTTTTGAGGGAGAACAAAACATTTGTAAGCAGATTTTTCGTACTACTCAGCAGGATTTTATATTTAAATGAACGATTTTAACAAATTGTACCAAGCTCATCGAGCACATCTAAATAACCCGTCAATAAGCAGCTGTACCAAAACCTTAGCAAACCTGTCAGTCACTCATAAATTGTTTCCTATAAATGTTTTAGATGTAGTTGTCCTTAGGCGGGCTTTCAAATAAGCAACCATGTGGCGGGTGTATGCGCTTCGGTCAATTCATTAGTGTACGATTAATGCAAAGAACAAGATGAACATCTCCTTTGAAGTTATCAGTATATCCATCATTGTTGATGAGTCGTTGAAAATCTAATACCACCAGCTGTACTGTATTCATTGCTATCAACAAAAGCATATTAGAATAAAATTGTTGCTTTGAGTTACTCATTACGCTCATGAACAAAATTCACCGACATTTGAATATAAAATAATATGACCTACGAAGCGTTTTTGAATCAATATTTATACTTCACATAATCTTCTTATTACAGAAAGTTGACCACCTATCAGCTGCGGTAAAAACCTTGATGGCTTGTGTGTTTTGTTACTTATCGCCTCAATATTTTCTACATCAACATTCCGCTATTTCATTTCCGATATGTCATTCATATGGTAAGTCGCATTATTGATTCTCGTGTACGTTGACGGATTTTGAATTTCGATCGCTGTTCTCTTTCTAACAGTGGTCGTCAGTTTTCCCTCAGACGTTCTCATAAATGATGACCAAATCATTTGTCCTCATATCGATTTTTACACAACTCATCCACAATAACAGTAGCATTTGTTAGGTGCTATCTTTGCGTTACCGTTACCAATAGCACCTGGAAACTCACTACAATCCTCTATTGTTCGTCCGCATGCTTTCGTTGAAATCATTTGAATCGTTGTAGCCACACTTAATGGACATTAAATAACTGCTTCTTTTCATATCTATGAGGTATTTCTTAATGTGATCTACCACAGCATAAGCAGGTGTTATACATGACAGTGTGGTCAATCAATTGAAATCGTGTCTGAAAAGCATGTAGAAAATATCTCTTGTTGACCAATAACGCATAAGAAAGCCGCCTAGAACAAGCTTCAGGCTGTAATCCGAGAACAACGGTTAGTCTCTGTAGTAGCAGACTACTGAAATATTCATAACTCCTCTACGAGATATTCTCGTTACAGAGGTCCAATTGGAATAAATCTTCCTGAAGACAAACGTTATAGATAATTTCGTAATGCAATAGTGGAGAACACAAGCGAACAACACAATCTTACACAAAATAGCATATTGAGCAAAAATTACGACTGAGTGATAAAATGATATTTGAAATCTTTGCAGAGTTTTAAAGCATAATAAATGAAGAATAAGATAACATAAGCTTCAACGTCCACTATCTGTTGCTGGACACGCCTACGCATTCGTGTTGAACGTGATAGCGATTGAATACGAGCACGGCCTACACAGTGATTTGAGTTGATCACTTTTCATCATGTCAATGCTGTTTATCCTATCCAGATCTCTCTGGTACCACTTCACCGACCACGTAGGGATAACGACCTCGGTAGACATGAAGACTGACCGCGAACCTAATTCCGGCCAGCGTCCCACTGCAGCACCTCTACCACTTCGCCAAGCGTATTCAAAAGAATGATTACCATTACAAAGACCGTGCTACTTTTTTTACACTCCGGAAAACGAATGGAGTCCGAGACCGTTCAATAAGAGGGATAGAATAGAATGAATAGATGATATGGTCAAAAATGAGGTATTAAGACCAAACTACAAAATCATAATGAGTCACGCTTATTTGCTTACTTCCGTATAATTCATTTATATTGTTCCTCAAGACATGAGGTAATTATTTGTTTAATTTATAGGAAATTTTCTAACAAAATGGCCTAATAGTTGAACGTTTTGATTCTAAAGCACTTCACTTGGTTCATGCAAGTGATGTCCACTAATGACAACATTAAAGCGTGACGGCGAGGAGCACCTTAAACTTATTGTGATTTATTTGTAGAAAATTTCTAGAAGCTAAGATGACTACGAAATACATAGATGTTCCGCGAATGAACTAAATATAGTACGTTAGTGGAAAACATGGATATTGATCGGTCAGAAGTTAGCTCTGTAATATTTTAGTGACACGCATGAACGCTTATACGGAGTACGTGATGATCATCGCCTACTTCTTCTTTCATCTGACATCATTGATCGATATCCGGAATATAGCGTTCATTTGCTATCCACGTACTTGTTCTGGAGAATGTGAACCTCTCGATCCGAAAAATTTCGTCAAACATGCAAAGTTTGAGCACTGTCGAGCCTTTGAGTATCAACAACGTCGTGTACGTCATCTTTGAAATAGAACATATTATTCCATTTTTTTCTATATAAAGAAACTTCAGAGACATTTTGACGTTCAAAATGACCAGCATAGACTCTGACCTCACATTATTGATCTTTTCTCGATCAGTACGTCTAGTTGACCACCATTGCCATCTTACCTCATCACTGTTACTAATTATATGTAAAGTTTTTTTGTATTTTTTTTGTTGTTTTTTAGAGACTTCATGATGACCCAATTCCTCAGGATATGCATGTACATTTACGTGTTGGTAGATATTTGATACAAAAATAATGTATTTGACTCATTTTAGAACTCGTTGAATACCTCATAACGATTTTTAATCAGCATATTTTACTTAGAAAGTTTTCAAACGAGTTATTATAAATAATCAATATTTCTTAACTTGTATGTCATACTGTAACATGTCAAATGAGAAATTTGGTTCTCATATTAGCTTTTTCCATGCATAAAGCTGTTCTGTCGAAAAACTTTGGGACGTTTGAATGGTAAGTAGCAGGAAAAATTGTTTGTATTTATATTAATAAAATAAATGGTATATTAAAATGTAACGCACGTGTTTACAAATGAATAAACTTTGAAATGAGCTCTGATGCTCTGAAATTTCGTCGAGCTGAATCCCTAACGCTGATCTTTGCAATGGCTTGAGGTCATCATTCTCTATCACATTACTACGACAATTCTAATACCTCCTCACCGACTCCAAAGGGACTCCAAAATCTTGGTCTGATTGAGGACTGACGAGAACTGTTGGCATCACACCGTTGCACCCCTATTAATGCTTGTGTCCAACACATAATCGTCCAACAATCAATATCATTTTCATCTGCTAGGTCTTTTCGTGCTAGTACTAGTCTTGCGACATTGGTATAATACTGTCCGTAAAATATGAAGCAGAAGTGTGGTAGTTCTGGAGCTATTAATATGGCCAGCTGCTAAGTTTTGCAGAATGGATGTAGTACTTCGCTTTAGGACTAAAATCCTTTTGAAAAGACACTTTTTCCTGGTATGTGAAAACTCTATCCTGGTATCCTGGTACACTGAAATGTCGTGACCTCATGTAATTCGAACCTATCCCTTATATGTACCTCATGATAGAATGCGCACAGATACGATACCTTGTAGACGCTCTCACACTATGATCATTGAATTTAAGCTGATAACCTACAGGGATCCTATGTTTTTTTTTCAGTTAAAAATTGAGTGCGACTCATTAGCATATAAATAGTAATGAGAGTATTACACATTTATATGTCAGTACATACGAGACTACAATGAGACGC
>KN716326.1:42506-58271 GCA_000816705.1 Dictyocaulus viviparus | reverse complement strand
TCAAAGCTCGAATGCACCTCGTTTCTTTTTTATTCAATAAAAATGAGTTCAAAAACTTTTTAATGGTGTACAATAAGAGATTTCGACGGTTTTTTTTTCATAAGATATTTTGAATGTGTATTGATTGAAATTTCGCTCGTTTTATTGATTGAAATTGATTTAGAAGAATGCTAAAATATGATAAAATTCAAATTTCATATTATCAGACAGGTTTTTTGAACGATTTTCAGCATTTTTTTCACCCCTGTGAATGTCAAACAAACTACATTCCTGAATTTGAAAAAGCATTACCGTATGCAACTCTGAAGGAGGAAAAAAAAAACTTCTAGGTTGATCTCTTAGTTGTTAACAAATAGCAGACATCTGTCTTCAATACCAACCATCATATCCATTACTTCGTCTACGTGGCAATCTTAATTCGTCGATCGTCGATCGTATAGAAGTCTCCTTTTGTGGATTAGCGTCTTTTGGAGCAACGTAACGAATAAATCGTCCTGATTCTAATTTTAATTCACAGAATGCAGGAGTTACAGTATCGACATTTTCAGAAAGAAGAACCATTTTTCCAATATGTTAATCTGAAACCATAAAAGTATTTTATATTTAGTTTTAAAATTTTTGTAGGAAACAGTAAACTGACGAAGTGATTTGAAGAAACTGGGATTACTGTAAGTTTTCATATAATTCCAATTACTAATATAATGATAGACGGCTGCTATAATTACTCTGGCAACCTTATTCACATTAAAACACATTGCTCATTAACTACCGTTCACCTTTGTTCTCCGAGAATTTTCTCATCTTTTATTGGCCAATTTAAGAGGGCGTCACTATTCGAAAGTCAGCAGCCAATAGCACGCATCTAGAGCCCGAACGAACGAACGTGTCTATTGTACTGTACTAGCATGAGTAACAGAACAACTAACTCAATGAGAACTTATACTAGAGTGGATTCGCGTCGTAAACGTTTACATTAGGAGATTTGTATTATTTATTAAAATGCTAATCTACAATAATACCGTATTATAGAGAGTATATGATTAAAAGAGGGAGGTGTTATTAAGTCAAGATGGAAATTCAGTAATTTCAATATGACATAAAAGTACTTGAACAGAGGTGGCTGGAATATTAATATTCTGCTCTTTGAATATTTAATGTGCAGAAAATACCAAGCAAATATAATGTAGTAATGAAGTAATGGGCGTGGCTGTTTGACTGTCAGATGACAATCAATTAGTTACGAGCCTCAAAACCTTAGCCTAATGTAGCAATTACGATCACACACCGTGTCTTCGAAAGACAATAATAGCCTGTTTGACGTGTTGACTCTCGATTGATCGGAATAAATGAGGTAATGGATGGAGTTAATCGAATACAAAGGAGAAAGGAAAAGTATGTATTTGACTCAAACGAATTCCATACACTTACAGTTGTAATATTTGCTGATAAATTTCTTAAAATCCTCTAATAATAAAGCAATTATCATACAGGTGTTCAACAAGAAATGTATTAGCACCAAATATCCTCAGTATACGGTAAAACTAATGCTAAATATTGTACATTTAAATATACGAGTGCAATGACTGTAAATGTCTCGAGATTGCATAAAATTGTTTCTCAAGAATATGAGGTATTTGTTTGTAAGGAATATTTGTGTTAGGTCAATCTGGTGAGGTCAGTCGTAACCGGTCATACTGGTTTTGGAATGATTCTAGTGAGTCAAGAGTAATGCTGAGATTCATCTTCAAATCAAAACACTTTATTGTCTATTTGATGAACTTTGTGAAATGTATTCATGAAGAAATACTATAGTATGCTATATTTGCTATTTTATTTTATTTTGCATTGGTATCATATTGTCCGCAGTTGCGCTAAGATGGCCGCAAAACTCGGAACCTCAGACGGGACTCGAACCCACACTTACAGATATCCAGTCTGCCGTGCTGATCCATTACACTAACGAGGCCCTTGATCTACGACCACTCAATGCTTCACGTGTAGTAAATGAGTACCATTATCAGCACTCGCCCGCTAACGGTTAGAGTCCCGCTTGAGGTTTCGAGTTTTGCGGCCACTGTTGTATGCTAATTTGTGCAAGTCCATAAGCAAACAATTATTATTATAATTTTATTGGATTTCGCAATCATATTATACTCTCCGTAGTTGCACTGAATTGGCCGCAAAACTCGGAAACTCAGGCATGACTCGAACCCGCACTTTCAGCCCAACTAGAGACACTATAATATCATTGCAAAGTACAGTAAAATTACCAATATGTCTAAAACTTCGGGTTATCCTGCAGTTATCAGCTTAACTGGATACAATGCCGATATCGGCTCACCAGATAGTACCCATTGACGGGCGAGTGCTGATAATGGTACTCACTTACTATAAGTGAAGCACTGTGAGGTCGTAGATCAAGGGCCTCGGTAGTGTAATAAATCAGCGCGGCAAACCGTATATCTATAAATGTGGGTTCGAGTACCGCCTGAGGTTCCGATATTGTTATATATTCTGTCATCTTTTTTAAAAATTTTCGTAACAATTCGTCGATATCGAAGGTACGTGAATGTTCCTTAGCATGTAGGCAGAATTGAACCCAATACTATTCCAACATCAGAATACAACACTCCTAACCATTTCGTTATGTGTAAGAATCTTCATTTCTAACGAGTTCTCAACAGGAAGTTTTGGGAGTCAATTAGTTTAAGATAGAGGGATCAGAAAACAAGTAAAATACAGCAAATTAAAAGCAATACATATAAAGATTTTAGGAATGTCACGTCGTTATTTAGTTTTTTTTTTAATTACATCGTTTCATGGTGATTTTCAAACTTGTTTTTTGTATTCACTTATTTATTTACTTCTTTCTGTTAACTATGTTTGGCTCTAATGGTCATACGTTTGTTGTTTCTAGCAAAAATGAGGCCACAAGCTTCTTGAGAGGCTTCAGAATTGTGGGAATTTAAATTATGCAAGAAAAAAAAATCAATAACTCCTAATGAATGGTTAAATATGCGATTCGATCCACAGTTACCAGCTCAGCTCGATGTAATGCCGATATCGGTTAACCAGTTTGATTTTAGTACTGGTAACATCCCTAAAATTAACCTAGAAAAATAATGAGTGAAGCAATGATCATCCACAGATCGGGGACATAAGTTGTGCAGTCGATAACACACTAGACTGCACATCTTTGAGCTGTTGATTCAAGTCCAATTTGAAGTTTGAAGCTTTAAGTGATTGACTCAGGATTGAGGAAGCGTTCTATTGGCTTCAATCATTGTACTGCTTTTTTTGCAATGCATTAATTAGCAGACATCTGCTTGTTTAAATTTCGTATCTCTTTTGCAGTTTATGAGAATCTCTTGAAATATGAGATTCAGAAGTTTGAGGGATTTTATTTGCTTTTCTATTACATGATTTAAGCCATGTTTCTTTTCATACTTAGTGCTACTTCTTCTGCGGATTTCACTGTAGAGGTATGTAAAGCCGGTTAGTCGTCGCCGAGCAACGTGACATGACCTCAGTTGGCTGATGCGGACCAAAAACGACCATCATGCACTTGCCCCTGAGACGCAGCTGCTGGATTCAGAGAATAGATTCCATAATTCTGTTGCGATGGATCGATCATGTCTTCTGTATACATCTAGATATATTTACTTATACGTGTATATTTGTGCTTAAGTGTATATATATTATATTCTACACATCGATTTGGCCCAAAGCCCACAATAAAGAGGCTAGAAAGTATATGAGGCGCGATTAGGGCTCGCCTTCAATGAATATTCCAGTCTATGTTAGAGATAGACTAGAAAACTGTTCATGAATGAACAAATTTTATAGCACTCTGCGGAATAGTTTTGTAAGTTAGTCGTAGTGACAATCGAAAAAAAAAACAATAGAAAGAAATGAAAATCATTTCCTCAACCTAAAAAGATATTGCAAAGTCGGATAAGAAGATTACGGAGAGGCTGTTAAGACCCAGGGTCAAAGTATGCTGTCTAATCATGAAAGGATTAAGGTGACGATCTCTACGTGCAGCGTACGGTTGTTTGCCACACAATCATCTACACAAGACTTTCTGATGCATGCTAAGAAAATGAGGTACGACGTCACACCGAAACGAGAAGACACCAATCCTTAAGCGTTGTTCACGACACGGGAGAAGAGTTGTATGTGATAACAAAAGGTGTCGTTGGTGTAGGTGCGGTCGTTAATTCTAGCTTGGTCATGAACATTAGTTCATTTAAACAACTAACGAATCGGATCGGAGGTTCAAAATTGAAAAGACGTGGATCAGTACAAGTTTTAACGATACTAATTCGCTACACTCGAGCATTGAAACTAAGACGAAGATAAAATCAAAGCATTCCATTGCTATTTGGAATTCCTACAGAGAAAACCATACATTTTACAAGGTCACTGTCAGTGATTTTAATGCTAAAATAAGCCGTTTCGATTTGAATGAATAGGAAGAGCTGGCTATCAGAGTTTACGGGTACGAAGATGATACACGGTAACTCACAAATCCCAAAAACCTAATCCATACGATGGATGTGGAAGTCTTCTAATGGAACGTACCATAACGAAAGAGCTCACGTCACAGTAAATAGAAGACTTTGTCTGACGGGTGACATCTTGTTGTCACTTAAATCTATCCGGGATCCGACCATAGCCTTCTTGTCTAAATTTTTCTTCATGCACAAATCAGGCTTAAACATCCGTTGATTTCAAGAAACGAAATGTTAAAACCAAAGCAAATCGAGATTTATATATCTATTTAGTTAGCTTTTAGGGAAATACTCTCATTGTCATTATCGACGGAATAAATGACCACCTAATTGAGCACTTTTAACCCAAAAACCCAAAAGAAATTTAGAACCCAAAAACTACCGATACGTTCGTATTTTTATTTCACATTATCCTAATTGTATTAAAATTTTACAATGATATTACACTATCTGTAATTATGTTGAGTTCACAAATCTCGGAAACTCAGGTGGGACTCGAACCCATACTTACAGATAACCGATCTGTCGTGCTGATCCATTAAACTACACAGGCCTTGGTCCTCTCGTTGATAATCATCAGCATAACAAGAGGGATTCGAAAAAGCGATGCTATTCCGCCAAAACTGTTCACAGCCTCTCTTAAAAAAATCATGTGAAACTTAAAACGTGACGATATGGAAGTGAAAATCGACGGCCGATAACTTCATCATCTTCTTTTCGTCGATGAGGTTGTATTCATTACACCAAACATCGAACAAGCGTAACAAATTTCAAGCGATTTCGAGAATGTTTGGAGAGAAATGGACCGGCCTTGAATTGAACCTCAAAAAAAAAAACGATGTTAATGAGAAATGGATATGTTTCTAATGTGCCATTCACGTCTAGCGGAAAAATTATTTCAAAGCCTCTAAAATTAGGAACGTTGCAAACCTAAGGAGGTATGATGGATGTAAGAAAAAGTGCTAAGTATTTTCCGCATCACACAAGCAAGAGAGGGGATCAGAATTGTGACCTTGGATAAGGATAAAAAGTTCTTCGAGGCAACCGTACACGCAAGCTGTTATGATAGGTAGGTTGGACACGTGATTCGCAGAAATGATGCCGATGAACACAAATTGTGAATGATTGAATTCAATTGAACATCAAACACTCTGCAGGAAGACCACTAGCCCAATGATCAGCCGTCTTCATAAGGGCTCCAGATAGGGACTATGATGCCGAACGAGTTTCTAAGCTGAAAAGCATTATTGCACTAATATGCCGCGCGACAAGGAGAACTAGAAATTTTACTGGTGCACACTCAACTATGTCGACGATCAACGAGAATACAAGTGATCAGATAATTCTCACTGACATTGATTAATTTGCTTTTGTTCAAAAACAATATTCCTCAAACTGATGTCTGGTAACGAGGTATAACTTGTATGGAACTTCACATGTATGAGCCCAATAATCATAAGATTTAAAAGTCATTGTGAAAAGTGATCAGTTGAAGCCACTGTAGAGACCAGGCTTTTAATCAACAACCTCTACGATATCACGTCGTACACGAATGCAGTGATCAGCGTCAAAGCCTATCTCATTTTATCTTATACAATAGGATAGCTTTCTCACAGTTTCAAATAATATGTTTAGATTTCAAAGCACTCTTTTTCACTAAGCACATATTATACCAGGATTTTAAGGGGAAAGCCGCAACAAAGCAATATTAGTTCTTCTGATACAATGAAGAAGTAGGCATGTCTACGTTCGTCTAATAAGAAAAAGTGCGAAAAAAGTGCAAGCCTGGTCTACAGAGTGACTTAAGTTACCCACTCTCAACCACGTCAGTGCTATTTATCATGCGCAGATTTTTCTGGTAACTAATTTACCGACCATGTAGGGATGACGGGCTTGGTAGGTGTGAAGGGCGCCCGCGAACTGATTTACCTTGCGTGTCACTGAGGCACCTCCATCGCTGCTCCCTACCTGTGCCTCTTTTAATGCGTCATGTATTAACAATGGATTTTATGAATTTCTTATTCGATCTATGTATTATCATTATCCCATTTTTCGGACGCGAATAACAAGCATGTATGTCTGCAGGCTATTAGCAAATCCCGTAGCTTCTACATTTTCTTGAATCTACTTTACCGTCAGCGTTTCTCTCATCATAGCTATTTGTTTTCATTTATGAAAAGTAAGATGAAATCTATCATATCCAAAAAAACAGATGAATACACTGACATCGATCCCTCATGTTTCACATCTGAATTCGTCGCAAAAATTTCGTGTATGATTTTCTACCTAACTGTTTGTTTCCATAATCGCGAAATTTACCACGTAGCTTATTTAAGTGCCAGATTGGCCATTTGCAGATGATCTTTGACTTAATAGTCAGTAATTCTTATGATCTGCATATTAGATCATCTTTCTAATTTTGGTAGTCTTATGGTTTCTATACGGTTTTCTAGTCTTTTCATTCAATTACATTTAGAATAACAAGGATTAGAACTTGATTTTTCATTAATTTATCGGACGATCTAATGCGATACATGAGGTTGAACACGATTTGAACTCAAATCACAAATTGAAAAGTATAAAGATCTTCCCTAAAGAGAGGTATTATTCTGTGATGGTGTGAAAATTAGAGATAATTTCATTAGGAACATGTTGCAAACATTCCCAGCAGCATTATACATCGATGATATATAAGGAGACAAGTGAATACGGTGAAATAATAGAATAAACCTAAATTACAGATGGTTAATATAAGAATCTGGATATCAAATGTTATTCTGGATTTAAGGAGATGTCTGATTTAACATGGTGTGTTGATATCACTTATCCAGATTTTCAAAAAAGTCGATTTATAAAAATAATCAACGTGAAGGAAATATTCAAGAGACTATTATCAACTGATTATATAATACAAGAGGTTGGACAGACAGTCAATCATTGGGATTTTATGGAGATCACAACCGGTTGAAAATGTACCGAATGCTCACAGAACGAGTATGAAACAAAGCTCTTCATGTCCAATCATTCTAAAGAATCCCACTCTTGATCGAAGCACGAAAGGAGCATCTGCGTTATTCTTGTTTGTTATTACCGAGGTTTAGGTACCGATAATCCACAGTGTACATTAAAAAAAAAGCACTACCATTCTTTGGGACCTTAGCGATTGTTAAGAGAAGAACATCAGAAAAACTCAAAAGTGAATAGACTGCTGTTGATCATAGTACAATACTTGAAAAACATAAGTTCTAGCATTTAAAATGAACTTTTGCTTAGTAAATGTAAAATACTCAAAAGAGCTCTACAACAAGAAGTATAAAACAGGGAAGTTTTCACCGAAAAAATAAAGTATGTGGATTGATTATGAGAACGTTATGTTACAATAGCTCCACTTTTAAGCATGACATTGTGCACTTGTCTCATATGCACCTCTACGTGATCTTGGAAGCAATTATAGTTCTTCGGAGAGATCTGTAATAAAAAAGTAAGCAAAATTCATACTTCCTAATCACACGACAAAATATTTTGTTGCTATCAATGCATGAAGTCAATTATACAGTGACAGTTATTATAATGTTAAACCTAAGGAAAAAACTTCCTGCTTCAGTGAAGCGGAATCTTATAAAATCATAATTTCCTGCATTGATTTTCATAAAATCATTTGGTCGCTTTATACTGTAGTGGTAACAAATACCATTTGTTCATTATAACATCTAAGATACGATGCAAAAATGAGTTTTAAAATTATACAACTCAGAACACTGTTACCGAATCCTTACCATTTGATGGATTTCATTGATAGAATCGTTCAGAGCAGTGAGATCCATGGGAGTCATTTTTTGTTGTCCTAGCGATCGTATCTACATACGAAATAGAATTTATAACAAAATATAGTTCTCAATGAAAAAAAGCATATGAATAATGCGTCACTTTACCTGTAGCAGAAGAGAGGTTAAGGCAGTGATGAGTTTCAACGCTTGCGCATTAGTGACGTTTAAACCCTGGTTACAGTGTTTCACAATTTGATTAGCATGTGAGGCACACATTCGACGAAGTGCCTCTGGACGAGCACTTATGCTGACCTAAGTTTGATTTTTATTACTGAAAAACGACAATATTAATGTTTCAAAGCACCTCGCTCAATTGTGGAAGCAGTTGAGTATTGTATTCTTGAATACCATTTAAGTAGATATTTATTTGTCGATTTACAGTCTCCAAGTCAACGACTGTCCGAGCATATCTCTCCTTAACAAGACCGATTGATAGGACTACTGAGTATACTTTTGCAACGTTATTTATAGGAAATTTACTCATTCAACATTTCCATTAAAACTATCTATAATTCAAAAGCAAGCAAAAGTGAATGCAAGAATCTACTAGCATTCTATGCGTGGTTTTCAACGCAATTTTCGCAATAAACTGCAAATAACCCACTTGGAAAACGGGTGTATATACATCAGTAAGTATACTTTCTCTTTCAGCCTCATTATTTAGTTCCGTCAATGTTTTCACGAGCTTTTTCTTGATCTCTAGGAGTTTAGCAACTTTCACAAGAATAACGAGCATACGTACAGGAAAGTTTCCAACTTTTTCGTCTTAAGAAACTATATAAGGAAACATACAGGAAAAACTAAAAAAAAACAATTACTTAGTAGGACAAAAAAAGGTAACTTAAGCATTATTGAAATATAGAACTCACGATTTACTTCTGTCGACTTTTTTTGCTTCGATGAATGAGAAATAGGAGCTAGAACAGAATAATGGTAAACTATACAGTATAATATACAACATATTCAGCTTACCGGTTCGCCCTGAGGTTACTGTTGAGGGTAAACGGGCATGGTTTTGTTGTAAGAAGTAAGATAACGAAAGAAGTTCTAAAGATCCATCGTACATCACCTCGCTATCAGGAACAAATGCTGGTGGGATCATATCTTCCTGCAATATAATGGTATATTTAACAAATATGTATGTTTTTACATACATATGCGTACTTTGTCAAACACAATCCTGTAGCCGCCACCACCTGAGACAAGAGCATCAATGGTACCACCATATATGCCATCTTTTGGCGTACGAAGCCTTGCATAAACCTGCATACGTGAGTCTTCCTTACATTTTGCGTAGATCAAGATTTAAAAATAAGATTATCAAGTATAAAAGCATTTGGAATTTTTCCACAAGTACAGCCAAACGATTCTTTGTTTTCTCATACAAGGACTAATACAGAAACACAAGACTAATATAATAAACAAGACATACAAGACTGCGAGACTAATATAATAAACTAACTTTCATTCCAACGACTAATGGTGCAGGAAGATTCGGTGGCATGTCGCTAAGATCACAGTTCGCCGACATTGTATAAGAGCCGTCGTAAATTCCACGTACTTTTCGCCGCCTCTGATCCAAAATTTGTCGCTCCTCATCAAAAAACGTTGTTGAACAGCGACGTGGCTTACCTGTAGTGTATCACTAGGACGAACACGACGTCCCCACTTTCTAGTTTCTATTTACATTGATCTTTACATTTTTGGCGTTTTGTCACCATATCGTTTTATCATTACAACATCAATACTTCGAACTCAATTTCAACAGCGCCTATCTGGTGATTAGAATAACCACTTACCTAGCAGACGCCGTATAACTCGCCATTCCTGTTTATTCATGAGCGTAGTCTTCAAATTTGGAAACGCCTCTCTAATTAATTGTCTGAACTCGTTGTCTCCAAGAAAAAGTTGCTCGTCTACTCCAGAATAAAAAAATTCACAAATGACCCATCGCCGTGCCTGTAATAAAACTAAACAAATCTCACTTTTTCTATTCACCTTTACATTCTCTGATTTCCTCTGTGCAATTTCTTCTATGCTTCTATTTATCCTAATCTCTTTTTACCTTTTGCATATAACTGCGAACTATTACAAGCAATTAGTTGTAGTCACAAGTTAATGCGACATACATATTACGGTAGAGTCACTTATAAACAGATTAATAGCCTTAAGATAAGATAAGCTTTGATGTCTAATCCTTATTGTGGGTTGCATTTGCACATTCATATTCAACGTTATATCGCAGAGGTAGCTATTGCGAGCCAGGTCTACATAGTGACTTGAGTTGACCACCGTTCACCAAGCCAATGCTATCTATTTTACCCGAAATTTTCTAGTACCAGCTGACCGACCTTGGGGAGATGGCGGCTTGGTAAACCTGGAAGGTGGAGGAAGAAAGGGTGGTGGTAACAAATCATTAGAGTCTGATACTGTGGCACCAAAGCCACTGCGCCCATATCAATACCTTTAAACTTGAAAATTCACAACAAAACAAATAAGGATCTTCAATCAAACCTTCGGAAGTTTCAACAAATTTCGTATCCGTCGCAAGCTACACTGAAGTTCAGATCCAATCTCGTTTTGAGATTTATGACTGAAAATTACACATTGCTATGCGTATATCTATGCGTACATACATGCGTACACACGTACTTGCACCCATGTATATGTACGAATGTACTAACCACATTATCAAAGGTCTAAAATAAAAACGTTCCAAACATTAGAAAGAAAATAAATTAGTGTGAAATACATGCCGTGCAATTTTTTTCAATAAAGCATTTCTTGTTGCTTCAGAAGCGTCATCATCAAAAGAAGACCGTGATGATTCCGGTGTATTTGCGTATGACTCCTCTACTACTCGTGCGACCTAAAAATATCAAAGTACTACTGAATCTCGAGACAACTTAGACAATCTACAATTAAAAAGCAAGAAATCGCATAATATTAAGGGTTGGTCGCAATCCTGAAAAATTCCATATTACCATAAGTACATTCTTTCCCGTTAGTAGATGTCAAAAATATCTTATGTTTAAAACAACGCACATATATTTCACGTGTGGTATCTTTCTTAAGAACGCATTTGCTTCACGTACACACCTATCATTCTGCATTTTTCGAGCAAGCACTAACTTACAGCTTTAGAGTGCTGTTGATATCCCGAATGTCTTGTGACCACAGTAGGTGCAGCATATGAATTCGACTGCATCTATAAATTGCATAATCAAAAGCAAATGAATATACGATGATTGGCTCCCTAACCTGGCCACTTTCATTATGAATTGACGGATACGTCATCTCACCAGACTTCTAAAAATTGTTACAGTCTACGAAATATATATTGAACTAGTAGATGCTGAACATACCAAACCGGAGTTACTATCAGATCCAGAGAGACTTATTTTTGTCAAATCTGCTATATTCCCAGTTCTTTGTGTCGATAATGAACTAGTGGGGGATACATTTTCTTGGAGATGTACAGAAGTTCGAAGCGAATGATACGATGGAGTGGTTGAAGTACTGGTATTTAATACACGACGAGCAGACGAATTTGTAGATGGATGCCTAAAAATTCTAAAACATCTTATCAACATTGAATTGATAATCATTTCCGCATAAGAATTCACTGATTGCAGTTTTGCAACAAACGCACAAACTGGTTAGAAGCAGTAATTTGAATAAAACTTACATAGCATTTTTTGACGGTGTTCGTTGTTTTACAGGTGTACGACCTCTCAACGGTGGAACATCGATTTCCTCATCTCTGTATCGTGATGGAAGCTTGGAGGTATCACGTAATTTATAAGGTGAAGAAGATTTTTCACGAAGCTAAAACATTTTGTGCCAATCGTTGTAAAAAAAAATAACCAAAAATTCAAAATTTCTATCTACACACCATCAATATAAAAATAATCAAAATTCTTAAAATTAAAATCATAAATTAACCTACCGATGAATTAGGCATGGTCGCAACCTTTTTTCTTGCTGGACTTTTCAAGGGTGAACGATTCATCCTCAATAGTGACTTTGTTTTTGAAGTCTATAGTAATGCAAAAATGTACATTTGTTGTTATTCCCGACAAAACCGGAATACACAACAATTTGTGCCCACGTTATTTTGTAATTCGCGGTAATCAATGGTTGTGCAATGCAGAATGCACTGAGTTAGATTCCCGCGCGATGACCAAGATTATCGGGTAATATTTGTCTTGGCATGGCCTTTATATCGATGATGCTATGGGAATTACATAAATATATAAGTACATATCAATATAAATATATATGAATACGCGTATACATCCATATGTATCGATATATATGCCCGTTTATACTTATATAGGAAGGTTCAAGCTTTGGTGTTGGTCAATCCGTATGGTGTGATACGCATTCGACTTTATCGAGACTGAATGCGATTTTGTTTCTTACAAGTACTTCCATAACTGCTGAACTCTGCCGATTCGGTGCTCTGATTTCGATCGCTTAACTTTGATTCATTTTGCTGCTAACTAATTTCCTTCATACGAGTGGAAGGCTTGATTTGGTATAGCCTTTATTTCGAACAACGTGCCGATACAGCATAATGATGGTGAACTTCTTGAGAAGAATCAGTTTATTTTTTCTTGTTGTTTTTTTTCTTTCAAGAGAAAGTAATAAAAATTGGATTGTCCCCTATTTTTTAACATCATATCAAAGACCTCCAGTTCTGTTGATAATAAGAGTGAATGAAATTTGATAGACGTAAAGCTTTATTCTTTATAGAACGCGGCCTGAATTGTATAAGACTTCAGAAGTGTGAAAATGTTATGAGTTGTTTATACCGTATCTATGCTATTTAAAATGAAAAATCTTTTTGAATTTGCGCTCATTTCATTAGAAACGGAGCGTTCTTAGAAATTCTCACAACATGCTAGCAGTTGTCACGTTGTGTTGTAATGTTAGAGAGCTTATCCTTGACAGGTTTCTTCAACTGGAAATGAACCTGATGTCTCATGCGAAAAGTGATTATGATTTTTCAGAACATCTAGTTCTCTAACCGCTCTTGATAAGATACTGTACTTATCTACTTTAAGAAGCTTTAGCATGATGACAATAAAAGCATTTTATTGCTCTTCAAGAAATAAACTGCGAATGTTGTTCGTTTCAATGGTTGCATAACTACTCTGAATTTGGTTGTGTTTAGTAAATAAAGCGCAAAAACTACTAATAATTCCAAGAGCAATGTGGTACATCAATATGACGTTCCACGCTACCGCACTGAAGCGAGAACTACTACAAGTAAAAATTTCGCCTGAGGGGATAGCATGATACCTAAAGATAGAACAATACGTTGCCGAACTGAGTATACATATATCCAACATGCACTATATTATGAACTCATCACTAAGATATGATCGTTGTACAGTAAGATCATTGCAGAATGATTGTCACCGAATACTAAAGCTTCATAATAGAGATATCAAAAAGTAATTAAAATCTCTTTAATGAGTTCATCAATAGTTGATTAGATCAAAACGTCGTCAAACGATTGAGGAGTTACCGATGAAAACTGGCTGCTTATGGCTGCAATTTAGGATCATCTTCGGCCCCATAGGAGAATTTTACAAATCGGGAAATTTAAGTTCCTCATGAATTGACGAAGACAGTCCTCTATCAACGGCGTACCATCTGCGCATCTCTTTTGCCTCGGTAGGAAGCTGATCCGTTTTTGCGGCGAATTGTAACTGAACATCAGAAATGGGTGATATACGATAACTCAAAAATCACTAACAATAAGTGAACCCCTTGGTTGGATGTGGTGGGATTTTCCTGTAATCATAAACACGAGTCGTGTGAACCTGGACACATCCGGGTACTGTAAACAATTTGAGCGAATGAAATAAGAGCTCATTGAAAAACAACGATCTTTGTCAAATACAAAAAAACAATCCTTCCACACAACAACTTCAGATCGAAGGCTGCAAAAACAATACAAGAAAAAACACAAAGGCTTGAATTGAAAGTTTTACCTCATGTACCTTATTCATGACATTTCAAACAGTCTTATTACCTCCTTTCCAGCTCTTTAGAGGATATATTAAGAGGTAAAACACTTAACAATGCCGGAAAATGGAAAACGCGCTGAAGAAAATTTTCGATGAAAAATCAAAGCAATTTTTTCGAACGGAAATGAAAAAAACAGTGTGGAAAGTATGAAATTCGTTTCGTTGTTTAATAATTAAGATTCAGTTAATAAATGTTTTTTCGCCAACAGAAAAAAAAAGTTTGATTACTTTCCGGTTCCTCAATGCCAATCTATTAGATTTGATTTTTATTCGTCTCAGCATGAATTTCTAACTGATATTGTTGCTTGTTGTTATCAGTTTTATAGTTTTTTTACATTTTTTTTTGAAATATTGTATCACTGAAAACAGAAAGAAGCTTGAAATGTTGAAGTTATTGAGTTGTATTGCTTCCTCGTTAAGTATACTGTAGATATTTGTATAAATATCCATGCCCTACGGCATTAAACTAGGACAGACATTTGATTTCTAACAGAATTGTTGAGTTTCTTTGATTACCTCCAATGAACTTGTACACTCACGAGTTGTCTTCTGTATTTATGAATGGATTGACAGTTGCTGGTATCAGTATTCAACGTTTTAAAATGTGTCTTCGTTACCAACGGTGCACAGCAAAAAAGAAAAGCTGGGTTTTTTCCAATAGATATCTACATCTATATGGGCTGTGAGTAGTACTAACATGTGGCATATGTGTATATATCTTCCGCTCCGAAATCAGCGGTCGGTTCGTACGTTTCTGGACCTGTATGGGCTGCAAGTAGTACTAACATGCGTAGTTCTGGACCTACATAGGCTGCGAGTAGTACTATTGCGTAGCATATGTATATATATCATCCACTCAGAGATCAGCACTCGGTTTGCTCATTTCTGAATTTGCACCGCTTATGATTCTCTTTTTCTAGCCTCTTACTTCATATGGAAAATTGGTAGGTAGTTTCTTCTAAGAACACATTTCTGAATATGAAAAAATATCAAACAAGAAAGCTTCCAGTAAAGCTGGTCTTGTATTGAACTCCATACAATGAATGAAGACGACTTTATACTTGTACAAGAAACGTTCTACACATCTTTGAATTTAATGCTTCGCTGTATTCGATCTGTCTAACGTCGTCTTCAACAACTACTTTCTACTAATAATTGAGTCAAACGTTTGCTTTAAGATATTATTCTTATTATACATAACATTATACATTATTCTTATGCTTATTTCTAGATTTCGCCGTGAGTTCATTCTGGTTTTTCCCGTTGTCAGATTGCAGCATAATACATTTCAACAGTATACTAACTAGTACCTAACTATCTTAAATCTTTCTCCATCTTCCAATAATATACTGATATTTTTATATAGAATGTGTTTTTCATATG
>KN716326.1:22728-42406 GCA_000816705.1 Dictyocaulus viviparus | reverse complement strand
ATACTTGTACAAGAAACGTTCTACAACATCTTTGAAGTTAATGCTTCGCTGTATTCGATCTGTCTAACGTCGTCTTCAACAACTACCTTCTACTAATAATTGAGTCAAACGTTTGCTTTAAGATATTATTCTTATTATACATTACATTATACATTATTCTTATGCGTATTTCTAGATTTCGTGGTGAGTTCATTCTGCTTTTTCCCGTTGTAAGATTGAAGCATAGTACATTTCAACAGTATACTAACTAGTACCTAACTATCTTAAATCTTTCTCCATCTTCCAATAATATAATGATATTTTTATAAAGAATGTGTTTTTTCATATGACATCACTTTTTTCTACTGTGTGGTCACGAATTTTCTTCAATATTATTCTGCTGAATCTACGTTTTCCTAAGGAGAGGATGATAATTGGATTCGTCATTAAAGGATGATACTTTTGAGGTGTCAAAAACGAACACTGCTGTTCAATGATAAAACTAAATTTGCACGTGACCTTTTCCGTTAGGTGATTCCGATGTCTTTCTGCTATTTTAATTTTTATAACCAAATTTTTATGGAAAGTGCATCACGATGTGCTACAAGACATTTTCCTTCCTCATTGTGATCTATTGTTGTGAATTTGCCGGGTTTATTCTGATATTGATTTTACCTATTCTCCTACTTAGGTCCTTAACAATAGGTAGCAAGATCTTCTTTATCTGTTCGCTTTTTCCAGCTTAATCCAGAATAAGTTTGACTCATAATCATCGACTTCACCTATCGATGATAATGTATTATGCTGATTATGTTGGATTCCGTGAGTGGAAACGATGTCGGTCAACCGATATAGTGAGGTCTATCATGGGTTATAGAAATCAAATTGGTAACGAATTGGTGTAAGACGTAAGCTATGCTACCGAAATCTCGTGGTGGAATCCTCCTACCTATAATGATTTTTCTTCGTTATTTGTTTATATCACGGTATCCATTAGGCTTCACCATATGAAATATCATCAACCTTTAAAGGTTTCGCAAGAACGTATATTTCCACAATAATCGATCGTTCTCATGAAGTACATCCAGGGAATGGAATGTTTCCAAGTATTTGTTGTAGAAGTTCGGTGAATTCGGTCGCAATGACGCTTAACGCAAAGTGCATGTCATCGATGATCTCTTAATATCCGACGTGGTCAGAAGTACAGCACACATGCAGTATATAGAAGCACAACAACAGATTTTGTTGCAGTTTGTTAAATGATCTTAGAAAGCTGTGATATAATTCCAGGTCTTGACGTCTTGTAGTGATACTGTCACGAACAAGAAGCAAGCAACAGTAAGCATTGGCTTTTTCGATACACGAAAAACCTAAATAAAATATTCATACTTGGTTTTAAAAAAATGAAATATAATTTTGTGTTGTCGATTCCAATAAGTGGCACGTCAGTTTTCACTATAAGAATGTAATGAAAACACTTTTACTCTAATCTAAGTTATCATGAAAATGACCAGTATGACCGCAATCTGATGCTGCTGTAATACCGTGAGAAGCTTCATAGAAGGCTTATAGAAGAATTGCGATGATCAATTCATATTTACTTAGTGTTTCTTTTCTTTTCACATTAGTCTGGCTTCAATCTATTACGGTACTGAAAATACTCTAGGACTGTACTTGAATTGGTCACTAACCCAGAGCTGCAGCTTTTCTAAACGAAAATCCCTCTCTAAAAATGATCACTTCACTAATCTCGGCCATTGTCAACCAATATTCCAACGAAAGGAGACAGTTTCAACGCAAGACGGACTGTATGACGGCGTACACAACTTTTTCTAGTTTTTCATCAATGAGATTTTCTTGTTTTTCGTTTCGCAATGAAATGATTATGAATCGTCATCCATAATGTTTTCACGGACCACTATGAACAAACACTTCTAAACACGAAAAGTATAAGAAGAATTAGATAGAACTCATCAGTATCACAAGTATTTATGCTGAATCAATAATGGAAATCATTAGTTTAGTCAAACTTACAGAGTGATGATTTTTGATAATGAGTTCCGAAGCAAAGATTGAAAGTAAATTGATCGTTGATGATTTTTCTTTTGATGGAGATTATAGGCTATCACGATAAGAAATAACACCGGAGACGATACTCGATGCAGCTTGTACTTATCTGAAAGTTGTTAAGAACGTTCTTATCACATTGTGTATGGGTTCTTCGTGTTTGTGTGCTCCTCGTACCTTGTCTGCCACGGGGCTCTTTATTTAGATTGAGGCTTATACTTCAAACTTGGATAATTAAACCTTTATTTAAATGAACATAAAATATTACATATAACGATAAATGAAGAACATACATAATAGGATTCATAAAGATGTGATTATTCAATCAGATGACAATTATTTACCAGATACAACTAGTGAGAATGATATATGAAGATAAAAGGAATATGTCATGAATCATTGAGATTGTATGAGTCTTGTGATATAATGAAATAACAACAACAACTTAAATAATAAAGGTGAAAGGATATCGTTTTGGAGGTAATGAGTAAAGAGTATCGGTAAGATGTTTACTGTAGCTGCTTATATATGGAAGGGGCGGAGCTTAGCGACATGTAAACAATGTATGTCAGTACCAAAGGATAAGCACGACGTCAAAACATTTATGACCTTTTATTAATATTTGACATCTAATATCAGATATCTGTCACATGTAAGTAGCAACCATACTCTATTGAGGAGGATGTTTGCTACATATTGGAGTATCTAACGACATTGCAACATTAGCAACTTGGTGTCTCATATAAGTAAGCAGTAAGCAACACTGACATGGAAATAGAATGGTTCTCTTAAGTCGATGTTTAGACCATTCCCATTCAACGATAAACAATGAGTTGCGTGCCTTCACAAGCAGACAAATTACTCCAATGCTCATCCGTTAACCTCATAAACCGAGAACATGTGAACAAGTGTAACGCGAATGTTGTTATCAAGTATAGCTTCTTAATGTAGGAGGAAAAAGAGTTGAACTTATACTTAAGAATACATATTGAAATTACTGAGTTTCTTAAAAATTGTTTAGAAAACCTATAAAGCTGTTTATGTAAGTGACTCAAAAGATTCCAATAGAGTTGAACTTACAGTGAAAAGAGGTGAATGTTGGTTAAACGCGCAAATTTAGATGAGTTTTCACCTTTCCTTCTGATAATGAAAAAAGTTCAGTGCTTCGCTGTCTTCAACCTTTCAACTTTTGATATCTAGCACAAATATTCTCTTCTACTGACTGACTTTTTTTTTACAGTTGATTTACATAAATGGTGCAGATAAGTTTTCTCGTTAATCAATCCTCCACGTAGTCGACTTGAACATGCTTGAGTTCGTCAGTGTTCACCAAGTCATGCTTCTTATCTTTTCCAGATCTCTTTGGTACCAATCTACCCGTTACGGAGAAAGAGAGATTATGGGCGGTAGATCTTACTGCTGACGCGAACTAGTATGTAGCAATTCAGTCTTGCACATAATACTAGCTACCTCCAAAACTGTTATAAACACAATGTAGGAGGAAAAAGAGGAAATTGTAGTCATATTCAATTAAAACATTTTGAACGACAAACTTATTAGGTTTCACATTACCCTAGTGAAATGCGCTTATTAATCCTTTAGAGTATTTGAATTGGCGGTATGAATGTGACTTGTTAAGATTTAATATATTATTAATAACAGTATGTTTCACTCACACTATTTTGTTAGTTTAAAATACAGGCTTTGTTTAAAAGTTAGTAACAACAACAACAACAACAACAACAACTAACTTACTTGAGATAAGGCTGCATAATAAATCTGTAGAAACAGATTCTCTTCAAATCAATTACGTCCGAAACCTCAGCTATGCGCATTCATCACTGTTGTAGCGGTCTTTTAAATTTGTACAATTATATACATATAAATAAATTTATATGTGCATTCACATACACATGTATTTATTTATTCAGGCAACATATATGGAGGCTTATTTATGTATATATGCATACACGAAATTGTGTATCCACGTCACCTACGGCTATTTTCCACTAAGTGGGCGGAGCGAGCCGTTATCGACCGCACCCACACCCAAAGCACATCTAGTCCAACGAGCCGCTTCTTGTTTATTACCGACTTTGTTGTGCTTAGTTGTTCTCAGATTGTATATTTTTTCATTGATTTAGTATTTCGTTAATTTCTTTTCGATTGCAGTATAATGATTATCTTTACCATTTTTTATTTCATCAAGTTCTTCTACTTATTACTTCTACTTCTTTTTATTACGGAGACAAAAATAAGTTTCTTATCTGTTTAAGTATGATGAAATAAGATAATTGGTAAATTGAGAAGATCGATTTTGAGATGGATTAAGTTCATCATGTGACTTTTCATTATCCTAGTTATCAGTATCGTAGTCATTTTTTTTTTTGAAAAGGATGCGGTTGACTACTCATATGGGAAGTGTTTGTATAGTTTTATATTAAATAAGCACTATGTTTGTCCTGCTCATGAACTTCTCGTGTTTTTTTAGTGGATTTGTATTGAATATTTCATCAATATTGTTTATTAGAAATGTCTGAGCCGGAGCCAGACCAACCTGGTATTTATCGTAGCGAGCAAATAACTCTGGCCCAATTATTTCTCCAATCAGAAGCTGCGTATCAATGCGTGGCTGAACTTGGTGAACTTGGTCTAGTGCAATTTAGAGATGTGAGTGAATTTCTACTCATTATAGACGTAGAGTCAGTAGAAATAATTTTAAGCTCAATCCGGATACAAGTTCATTCCAACGCAAGTATGTCAATGAGGTTCGCAGATGCGACGAGATGGAAAGAAAACTACGTAGGTTTTTCCAAATTCTAAAGTCAGAATTATGTAGAACGTATCTCTACGACGCTGATTCCATCACGAAACTCGCAAACCTAGCCGATACTTGAACTCGCTTATCACATATGTCCGGTTTGGTGTGCTACCTTTTTTGCTCTTTGTTAAATCCGTTAATGGAGGAGTGGAAATATCCATTGAAAATAATTCAAGCAACAAGTGATCAAGAACAAAGACCTAGGTAAAGCAGTCGGTTGCACACCAAATTCAACACTAGTTAGATGCGGATTCAAGTAACTCCTGAGGTTTTAAGTTTTGTGATAGGCTTAGCATCGTGGAGATAGAAATTGAGAAACGTAAGCTTGTTGTAACCTGTTATAATGGGAAGAAAAATACATAAATCAATACGAAAGATGATGTTAGACTTGGTTTTGGATTTTTCCTTTGATGTGACAATGTGTCTAACTGTATTTTCATTTACGATAAAGAGATACTCGGTATGTTTTTTAAACCACTTCATTTTTGTATCCTGTACAAATGTAATGCATTGCTATGCTCTTTATTCATGTGTATTTATCCAATTTGTTGTTAAAATACCAAAGTCATTGAACTGTGTCGTTGTTTCAGGATACTTGGAAAGGGAAATCAAAAAGGATCAGATACCAATGTTGGACACAGGTGAGAATCCAGATGCTCCGCAACCACGAGAAATGGTTGATTTAGAGGTCTGTTTTCATAGTTATAGTTTCCATTGTGTATCTTCACAATCTCATATTAAGGCTACATTTGAAAAGTTGGAAAATGAACTACGTGAAGTAAATCGGAATGAGGAGACTTTGAAAAAGAATTTTTCTGAATTAACGGAACTAAAACACATTCTTAGAAAAACACAAACATTTTTTGAGGAGGTAAGTATCACTCTTTTTTCAAAGTTTGTCATGGCCGATCCTCTAGTTCTGGATTTGCCTTTCTGATCAGTGGACGGGTTGCTTTGCTGCACTTGCTAACGTCTTGGTGAATGCTTTATATTTTTACTTCAATTTCGGCTCTTTTTGATACGCTTTGAATTTATTTAGCTAAAGTCTTTTTAGGACAATTAATTACTTTTTACTCGTAGACCTAAAATTCTAGATTATCAATATCTTTTTATAAATGATCTTAGTTAATTTTTCACAGTATCTGGTTATTTTTAAGCCTATTATTCAAAATTTTTAAAGGCAACTTCCGATTTATTCTTCTTTATCACATAACCTGATCAGTTGTGTTAAGATTGGGAATCCAAATCTCATATTAGTGTTAGTCCAATTCTTAATTTCAAGATACGTTCAGTTGATTTCTCTGTGTTTTTTCTTCATATGATGATTATGTGTTTGCTTCTTTCGTGACCCCTCAGATATTTACCTTGTTTTGGTCAGCACATATTTAAACGTAAGATGATTTAGTTATAGAGAATTCGGTCTAGGTTTTTTGTGTATTGTAAAATCTGTCATCACGTTTGCACATAACCTTTTTCTTTGAAGAAAGGTTGCATGTAGTATTTCATCTTTTAGTCAAGCTTCTATGTGAGTGACATGCATGATTTGTACATAACTGATCACCGCATGATATGAGTCTTGATCTAGAGTTGTTAGAAAATTCAACGGGACTAAATATTTTAGGGCCTCACAGTTAATTCTTAACTTTCAGATTCTGACTTGTAGTAGTGCAGAATTATAAATGGTAACAATAATAATGTTCCATATTTTTTATTCTTTCGAACTTTTTTGGGGTTATTTTTGAATAGCTATAAGTAATTGCTCGAAACCTTTTTCATAAACTAGCTGAAAGCAAATCTTGCTGTACCACCACAGGTTGTTAAGAGGGCTGATTTTGATAACAAGCCTGTAGTGTTTGTGGGTAAAGCAATGCACATTAAGTCATATTTTATGCGGTGGTCACTACGCCACTGTTATGATCGTCGTGATTTGTGAGGTGGAGCACGATCGGCGTCGTTTCGGCGAGAGTACCAGAAGAAGGACGTTATCTGGAGAGCAAGAACCACTAATAATAAGTGCTGAGGACGAAATGCCATCAGGATCGGTTTTATCGATGACGATGCTAAGACTTGGGTAGGTGGATCATGATTCAGGAAAGCAATCCATTCAATCTTCATGTGGATTGGTTTAGTCTTTTACTGCAATTTAATGTGTTGTGATACAGATAGCCTACCCGATTTCTTGAATGCGTTTTCTTGTATTGCGCATCCCTTCTAGCGGCTTTGCATTCACTTCTCATGCTTTGAATCAAAACGGTTCTTCACTAATTATGTAGTTTGCTTTGCATAGTTGATTTCATTTTTCATGTAGTCATTTTCAGATGAATGTAGTGCGTCCAACACACCCACGATGTTGTCTGCTCATGTTTTGTGTTTACAGATTTTTCCCCTTTGTTAAACTCAGTTTTATCGTTCTTTCCAATATAAATGTAGAAAAAAGGACATAACAAAAGTGGAAATGTCGCGTTTTTCTGCGCACTAAACAGACTTTGAATTAGCGTTCAGTGTTTACTATTTTAAAAAAGTTCAACGAATCCGCAGTTCTCGAATGAGTGTTATGACATGGTATATACCAAATACTAAATTATGTAAATGTGATTTTTGTCATCTTTTTATTAGCATAGACTTGTGTATGTAATTTAATTTAAACCTTCTGAAACTTCTTTTTAAAGCTCGTTTTTCTTTAACAATTGTGCATTTAACTTCCCATTAACCACGTCTCTAATTAACTTCAAGTTTTCTGCAATTTTCTGTTCTCTGACACAGGCGGTATCGGACACAATGGTGCCACCAGGTGATGGTAGAGATTCGGAGACGATGGAACTCACGTCTGCGTCTATTGCTCCTCCACTGACGACAGGACCACTTTTTCATAACTTTGGGTTGGTATCCGTCAAAAAGAAAAGAAGTCAAGTTAACTCGATATGCTTACCTAAATATAAGGTCTGCCAAAATGTTCTGTCTGTTTTCGGATTACAACAAAATACAAATTTTTCTTACCGTCAATAAACTTCATTAAATAACGTAATTACTATTGTTATTAGTGACTTATTGTCAGCATGATAACAATTTTTATATTCTTCTGTAGTTATATTTTTGGATTGCGCAAGATTGAACCAGGGCTGTTTGATGTCTTCTTCATTATTGAATTATTCAAAAAGTCCTGAAAATTCTTCCAGGAAGAGGCAAAGACAAAAAGGCTCAAACAAGTGGTAGTCGAAGACTGCTAAATCCGGGGAATATGATTGATGCGACAAGATTTTGCGTTATTTTCAAGGTATTTCTCAAAGAATCCCGAAAGCGTGTAACATGATATTGTCATGAAACCGTATAATATAATGTCGTTGCATTTTGACATCGCTGGCCTGTAATCTTGGATGCTGTCTTAAAACTGTCCACCTGCTAACAGTACTCTGAATCGAACTTTTCGTTCAGTTTCAAAAGTTCGTAATATATTGTTCCTCGAATGTCCCATTATATACAAGACATTCTCCAATTCAGAATGAAATTTGGTTTATAAATGGAAAAGCTATGTTTAGAATACGTACTTTTCCTTACGAGATTTTTCTAGGTGGTCCACTTTTTGCTCCTAGCTAACGTCCGGCTCAAGAGGAGCTTCATTTTGTTCCAAGCAAGCAGAAATGTGTATATGAAGATTCGATCATCCAAATTTTTCTGACTTAGTTTCTGTGGCATTTATCTTGAATATTTTTGCACTAACCTTATTTCTCAAATATAGTCCGAAATGGTCCGATCTAAAATGAATCTTTTTGAAATCTTCGATGTTGTCGGAAAGAAAAGTGTTACTCTAACATGGTTTTAACAACAGTCGTCGACCGAAAATTAGAGGAAGTCACCAAGATCGCGGCTTATCAGAAAGGTCGGAATCACTTGTTTCAAGTTTTTCGAGCTATATTCTGCATGTCGTATTAGGAACTGTACCTTCACCAAATATCTACAGTAAATTTCTGCATTCTTCTGAAGCATTTCTTCCATGTTTAAATTCGTAAAAAAATGGAGTGGTGTAAGTGAGCTTTATGAGTAACCAACCAATGAGTGCCCTATCGTTTCTGCCGTATGACTAGCGTTGAACGGCTTTCTTTTAATTAATTTGATAGTTAGAATGTGTCCATTAAGCGATAAAAATTTAGAGCTCAACATGCGCTAAATAAACGTGTATTTAAGTGTTAAGAATTGACGTATAAACGGACAGAACATTCCAGTAGACCTGATGTTTTTAGTATATGTATGCTATAATTGGATATTTCTGCACTATATGTTTTCATACCCACAGTGTGTGTTTTTTCATGCTTGCCACATTACGTGTTTTTTTTTGTTTCATCGTCGTGAATGCAGTGTGCATGCTCTCAGCAGATGCACCCTTCCATGATCAATAGTTTCATAAGAAGTTCCCAATAGTAGTTTTTTATCGCTATCAGATTTCCAAGTTGTGTAATATTATTTTGGTTTCTTATTGCTCGAGTGTTATATTCCACAATTTCTCATGAAGCGCATTCTGAAATTGGATATCAAAAATTCAGTTATATAGATATATATATATGTTTGTGCATATATATTGTTGATAGTGTGTTTGAGTATGTAGTCATTGTTGTAATTCTACAATTGCCCATTTAAAGTTATGAGTGTATTGTTGTGGTTCTATAGCATGAAGAGCTACTGACAGCTTCTGAAGAAGACGCTCACCATGCAACAACTATTCAATTCGACAACACACCATTGAAGGTTCAGCTACGGTACGATATGCTGGCGGGACACTAGTTTTTTTGTTTGTGATTGTTGGACAAATGCATCATTTTATTCTGATTGTGGGAGTGTTGGATTGCAGTTACCATTCTTTATTATTAAGTCTTTATTATTTGATACAAGTAGTCAGCTGATGTTTATTTATTACACTATGCATTCTCAATTAAGCTTCGTTGCTGGAGTTATTCGTCGGGAGCGTCTGCCAGCATTTGAACGTCTACTATGGCGCGCATGTAGGGGTAATGTGTTTCTGCGCACTTCTGAAATAGACGATGTTCTTAATGACACGGTTACGGTAAGTATTGTTTTCTAGTTTTCTGAAATTGATGGGATAGTTTCCTAAGGAAAATTTAGTATTCTCATCAATTACACTGAACTGCGTAAAGAACCAATAAATCCCTTTAAACTCTACTGATTATAAGATCGCTTTTTCTTCTCAAGCTAGTAATAAAAACGAGCTCATATGTTATCATATCTTTTTAATTTTTGGAATTCCAGATTTTTTGCAGTATAAAACGGTATTTTTCATATAAAAGAAACGATATTATGTTTTCAAAGCAAATGATTAAACTCATAGGCAATGTTTGTCATTCATTATCGCTCTTACCAAAATTTTGTTGTTCGGCTCTAAACCGTTTTTCTCGTTTTGCACCAAACTACAAAAGTCTGTTCTTTCGTTTTTTTCTTGTGAAAATTGTATTTCTTATTGAACATAATGCCAAAATAATGAATACCAAACTTCGAGATTGAGGATTTTGTTATTTCAGGGAGAACCTGTTAATAAGACAGTTTTCATTATTTTTTTCCAAGGTGATCAGCTCAAGACAAAAGTAAAGAAAATTTGTGAAGGGTACGTAATGCTTGGCTTATATCGTGTTGGTCTATGAACGTTTACTTATATATATATATATATATATATATATATACAATAAGAGGAATTTTTTTCATCATGTATTTGCCTTATTGTTATCATATTTCTTACTTGCTGAAGTGATTGCTCTTACTATAAAGCACAACAATTTATAGCTTTCGGGCTACACTCTATCCCTGTCCGGATACTCCACAGGAGCGCCGGGAGATGTCGATAGGTGTAATGACGAGGATTGAAGATTTGAAAACAGTTCTAGGTCAAACACAAGATCATCGTCATAGAGTGCTAGTAAGATTGTGGTTATTTCTAATTTGTATTTGATATCTAATTATGTGTGCATACGTGTTCATATATATACATATGTATATAAATGTATACCACTGTTCAGGTTGCTGCTTCGAAAAACGTCCGTATGTGGTTAACAAAAGTACGAAAAATCAAATCAATCTACCACACTTTGAATTTGTTCAATATCGATGTGACACATGTATGTTTAAATTTAATTTCGTTTCGAGTATTTCTTTATATATCACTTTCCCCGTCTCTATGATGTTATAATTTTGTCTTTTACATATGAGTTTTTATATTACTTTGTCTTCAATAACAATTGTTTTCATTGGAAGATCAAAAAGCAATCATTTTTTGCTAGCGAAAAATATTTATTTTTTAAGGATATTTTAAGTACTAATTAATAAGATGATTTTCATAATTTTCTAACATTTCCAATTGTTCGATTTGTTTTTTCTTTTTTTTCTGGAAATAACTCCGATTTCCCTTTAGAAAAGTTTATTAAGTGCTCTCGCCCTTCTCCAACATTGTTAAAGTTTTTGCCTCTTAATTTATGCTCTAACGATTTCAAAAAGTAATCGGACGACACGAAACTTTGTGAATAGAGTGAATGGGTAAAAATTTCAACCCAATCTTCCTTATTTCTTCTTTGTGTTATTTTTTGCAGCTGTGGAAGGACTGTTTCTTTTGTTATTGGCTGAAACGGATTGTTTTTTAATGATCTCTTGTTTCATTCACACAATTTGTTTACAATACCCTTTTGCTCTAACTGTAGCGATCTCCAAACAATTTCCAATTATGATTATAGAGAAATACCACCAGACACAAACAATGGCTTTAATTTTATTCACTGGCTTTTGAGTTATCGGAACACATCTTGTGGAGAAGAGTTCTTGTTCTCTTCTTTGTTGTTCTTTCTGCTACTTAATTGTTGTATAGCATCTGCTTCTCATCTCAAGTAAAACTCGTCGCAAAAGCTTTTAGGACTCACTAGTATTATGAGCGATGAGTGCTCTTTTAAATGTAGCTTATAATTCCTTGCAGAAATGTCTCATTGCTGAATGTTGGTGTCCGATCAGTGAGTTGGAACGTATCAGAATGGCTCTGAAAAGAGGAACGGTGCGTCTTTTTATCCCAATAGTGCCACTAATCACCTATTTTTTCAATTCAAGGAAGAGAGTGGAAGTCATGTTCCTTCCATATTGAATCGTATGGATACAAACGAAGCTCCACCTACGTACCACAAGACGAACAAATTTACTAGAGGCTTTCAAAATATTGTAGACGCTTATGGAATTGCTACATATAGGGAAATTAATCCAGGTGATTTTCGTAAAGTAACGTGTATTTTATGTTCATTTAAAAATCTATGTGCACTATATAATATATCTTTTATGGGGATTCCTGACATAAGCGTTTTCAAATCAGTTTTCTTTTCCATTATTCAGTTTATATAGATACAACAGTAATTTTTCCTTCAAATTTCAATTAATTGTAGCTCCTTACACTATGATCTCTTTTCCCTTCCTTTTTGCTGTAATGTTTGGAGATCTTGGTCATGGCACAATAATGCTATTGGCTTCCTTATTCTTCATTCTAAAAGAGAAACAACTTGAAGCAGCTCGCATCAAAGATGAGGTAATAAAGAAGGTTTGTTTCCTATATCTTGGGATATTTTTTTTTCATTCAGATTTTTCAAACGTTCTTTGGAGGCCGATACGTGATCTTTCTGATGGGTGCTTTTTCAATTTATACCGGATTACTATACAATGATGTTTTTTCGAAAAGTTTTAATATCTTCGGCTCTGGATGGACGAATTGTTACGATTTGCAGGAAATAGATAGATTGAAGTTCAGTGAGGAAAAGCAGCTTATGTTGATTCCGGAAAACGCGTATGATGTTAGTTTTCTGTTTGGCAAACCACTTAATGAGCTTTGCCATTTAGCTAGGCTGGTATGACTTAATAGTTTTTGATTAATACTTGATTGTTTCTAGAGTGCTGGTGGACCTTATCCTATTGGAGTTGACCCTGTATGGAACCTTGCTGAATCCAACAAACTGACGTTTTTGAACTCAATGAAAATGAAAATTTCGGTTATCCTTGGTATTGTACAGATGACTTTTGGTGTACTTCTTAGTTATCAAAATTACAAGTAAGATTCAATATACATTTGTGTTTTGAATTAATAAGTGATAGTAATGAATATCATAGTTTTCGTATGCTTACATACGTTTGAACATCTATTGGTCGTCATAGCCGTTTTTAGGTATTTCAAGTCTGAGCTTGACATCAAATTTATGTTCATCCCTCAAATAATCTTTCTCGCTAGCATATTCATATACCTTTGTTTGGAAATTATTGTAAAATGGATTCGTTTCACTGCTGGGGTAAGTTCATTTCTTCTTTCTATTGATTTAGTCTCATCGGAACGTATTGTTTGGTTTTTTTTTTTCGCACTTATAATAAATTTCTGAAGCTAGGATAATTATACCATGTTGGATCAAGTTATTACTCAAATTTATGCCGTTTATAGGCACAGGATTCTATATTTGGATATAAGTATCCTGGGTCAAACTGTGCACCTTCGCTATTAATTGGTCTTATCAATATGTTCATGATGAAATCGTTAGACTCAGGTTTTGTGGAAGCAGATGGAGAGCAGAAATTCCAGTGTCATCTTAATCATTGGTATCCGGGGCAGGTATACTACTTCAATTGGGTTATTACTTTTGTTTTACTAAGCCGTAATGGAAAGCTTAGTTTTTTTAGATTTATTCTTCTTGCACATTTTTGAATAGATACTAGTGAAATTTTGGATTATATGGTCCTAGTGAGGTATTTGCAGCTCAAATCGTAGATAAAAAGATTCTGAAATGCTTGAAATTACTCTTTGGCACCTTTCATGGCTCGATATCTGATATTTTAAGAATTTTGTGTTTTTTTCAAATAATCATACGATGTCAGGGATTTTTTCAAACGCTATTTGTACTGATAGCGGTCTTGTGTATACCAGTAATGTTATTTGCAAAGCCGTACATGCTATGGAAAGCGGATAAGCAGCGTCGAGAATCCGGTCATAGACAACTGGTCAGTGATGAGCGCGTCACACTTGATAATATGTAATACGCCGGCTGCTGATGAGGAAATATGGAAAATTCGCCCACTTCCTTGGCACGGATCTCCTTTGAAATCATTACTTTTTGCAATTCATTTTATCTGTCTAGTCTGGTGATGTCCGTGTCTTGGAAGGGGAGAGCCAGCCGAGCTTTTCAGGCGATCGTCGAGCAAGTTTTGCTGGTGTTAGCGGTGGTGCAAGTGCCTGTGATGCTTTTCGTCAAGCCGTTGATGCTGCGATATCGTAATCGAGCAGCAGAATCCCACTATCACTCACTGCGCGATGAGGTCCGTATTGCGATGAGAACACACTAGAATTATTTCTTAATTCGAGGAAACTGATTGGGCATTAGTAATTATGAAATTATTTCGCTTTAAGATTAGAGTAATACTAGAAAATTCTCTAAAAAGCGAATTTTTCTTTAAAGTTGGCGATTTATAGGTATCGCAAAAGGTTTCAATTTCATAACTAAAATTTTCACTTAGTATATTTATTTCGTAATTTCCTGCTTACCAGTGTGAATCGATTGTTTTCGGACATTTGTTGGTATTCGAAGTAAATATCGACTAATGGAATGTGTAGCAATAAATATAGTCAAATATTTTGTTCCGCCTATTCAGTTTCACTTCATAATTGTCATATGATATGATAAACGTACGTCACATTATCTCCCTTGTTCTTGATTTCCGTACTACGGAAATTTTTTCATAGTACTTCATGTGTAAGTAAATCCACCAACACCACCGCTTCTTCACCAGTCACTTCTTGCTCACGGTTCGTTTTTCAAAAGCAAGCTCAGCAAGCCGTTGTGATTGTTTTGTAAACTCGTCACGTTTGTTATGTCCCGTTTTGTAATAGTTATTCAAAGTGACGTAAGCTTTTTTTGTATTTGTGTGCATCAGTAGGTTGACTAACCTAGCTTTTTGGTTTGCCGGGTATAATGCATGCTATGTTGTTCCTCTATGTTCTGGTGGTGTTGGTGACTAATCCTGATGATTTTTTATTGAAGAGTGATTTGTACCTTTAGAGTGTGCGAGCTAACATAAATGGAGACGATGCAGAAGTTGTACATGCGGATTCAAAAAATTCAAGTTTTTCTCCAAGAAATAGCGGTGGTCACGAAACTGAGCCGGTTAGGTTTTCTATTTACTATTCAGTTCATTATCTAGATGAAATAGTATGGAAAATTAGATATGAACACATTTATCTAATATTCGATTATGGGTTTCTTATACGAGTATATATATATTATTGGCCGGATGATAAGAATAAAGAGACAGTTATTGACAGGAATATGATCTGTAAAGCCAATTGGCAGAATTTTTAGATTGGATTGACTCCTTCCTTTGTTTTTCCTTTTGGTAGTTTTATGATAATCACGAATTAGAGCATCAAACTTATGAAATCAAATCTTTCCTAAACAAAACGTTAAAAATGACATATCAATATTAGACATAAATAATTAGGAAATCATGATTTTGTAATAATTAGGTTGCAATAGGAAGCCGGCAGTTAAGTGATGTTTGTTTAGAGGTTGATGAGTATAAGGCGAACATCAAAGTGTGTTTTTCTGTCCACCATAGTGCCTGTGTAGGAAGTAATGGCTGGTGACTAGGAGTGTTTTTCATCCATCTTGCAAATTGTCGTTGACGAAGACTTTTATGTACTCTAGGTTTCATTTCACAACTCTTTCAATTAATCTGTTTTGTTTTCGTTACGTAGCAGTCACCGATTCTAAGCCTTTGATGTGATTTCCTTTAGAGGTTGGTTTCAGGAGAGGTCCAAAGTAAGAGATGCGTTTTATTATTGTGGTCATATTGAATTTCAGTTGTTTAACAAACGAAGAGCGTGTTTTCGGGTCTTAGTATGTCCAAACCCATGCGGCCCTCTTTCTTCTGGATAACTAAATTCCATATCTTGACTGTAACATTGTTTAACAATACTGGAGGTTACAGTACAACCATATCATATTATTGACAAAGAAACATTTTCTATGTTTTTTGTATGCGTTAGGTATAACAAAAATTTGGATTATTTAACATGAGATCTGTCAATCTTAATTTGCTTTTTTAGCAGCGCAGGTATTCTATAAACTAAGTTTTTTTCTCATTTATTTACAGGCTTTTCTTTTCTTTACCCAGTTCGATATTATCCCTGTTTTTCCATAATTTTTACACTTTTTACACTTTTTTTCGTCTTTCTATACTGCGCTTTCATATCTTTTTAATGAAGGCTCTTTAAGACTATCACTATTTCAGCAAATGCCTCTTTTTTATATTAAACCAGCGACTTAGCTATCGAAATACCGCTTTGAATCTTGCTGCGACTTTCATCTACAGTTGGCGATTTTCTTTTTAAAAATGTATTACTCCATTAAGCGACACCGAAATCCATCAACGTTTTTCTTTCATAACGAATCAGAGCTCATGGAATAGTGTGGTGCAGACCAGACTGCAGCGATGCGTTCTCGATTGCCGTCTTCTTTTTAACATAATCATCTGTTGCACCAAGTAAACGATACTAACTTTATTGACTCATTCGTTAAAGATTCATTGTGGCCAAACGAAGAAACACAATCGGCTTGCTAGATTGAGATTGCTGTAGCCTTATACGTGCTCTATAAGGAACATTCCCTGTGGCGTGTTGTGGACGTATTTGTTAAATTCTGTGACGTATACATCGGATAAAATGAAGATCAATAAATAGAGAAATCGAGATAGCTTTTCATCAAAGTTTTCGACGGTAGTGCCTATTTTTAGAGTTTTTCAGGCAAATTTGCTTGTGTGGCTTTTTATGATTCAGTATAAAAGCGCTGCTGCGATGTTATCATAGTATGTACCACAGGCGCTCACTGGCTACATGAATCAGAAAGATGTACTATTTATGACTTTACTTTATCAAGACTGTAGCGATTTTTCTTAGGTTTGTTCCTAACTAGGCTTCGATTTGAAATAGACTTGCCTAAGTAATTTTAAAAAAGCGGTGAAATTTTGGAAGAAGATATCACTTCTTAATGCTTCACATTATTGTTTCAGTAAAATCCATAATTGATGTTTATTAGGTATTAATACACCTTATTTTCTCAAAATCATTATTTTTTCTGCAGTTTGAACTCGGTGAAGTTATGGTCTACCAAGCAATTCATACAATAGAATTTGTTCTTGGATCCGTATCACATACTGCATCATATCTTCGTCTATGGGCTCTTTCTCTTGCTCATGCACGTCAGTTTTTAGATATTTTATGAAGTAATTGTATTAGACGTTTTTGAATATTTGTTATTGAAAAAAGCCGCCAACATGTTCCAGTTAAATTTTCCTGATAGCATGCTGCACTTGCACTTTTATACGTGATTATTATGTTATCAGTAACTTTTTTAGAACTTTCTGATGTGTTATGGACAATGGTATTTCGTCATGCATTCCGTCTTGATGGCTACTACGGAGCACTGGCAACTTATATTCTTTTCTTTATTTTTGGATCTCTGTCAGTGTTCATTTTGGTTCTCATGGAAGGTTTATCGGCTTTCCTACATGCATTACGTCTTCATTGGTTGGTACAAATGTTTCATTTGTTTCATAATAAAATAGTTTTCATATGACTTCTGTTTAAGGCATAAGCATCTGCCACTACATCGTAAATGTTCTTTAATTATGTGTGCAATCGGTGTGAAATTAATTATTTATGGTCTTATTTTTGATTATTTTCTTAACGTACTCATCAATCAAGTTTCATAACAGCTTTAACCGATTCATTAGAAAATTTCAACGAGAATTTTGCATTGTAATATACTTTATATTAAAGTATTAGAAAATTGTTCTTGAAGGTGTGTTGCTCCAATGATCATTTTTAAGGGTGGAATTTCAATCCAAATTCTATGGAGGATTGGGTCATGTCTTTACTCCGTTCTCGTTTGAAAAAATCCTTGAGGAAGAAAGAGAAGCCGAGGAAAATCTGTAGCCTGCACTGATTAGTGCAGATCAGTTGAAATCATTAGATGAAATTGATGCAGTAGCTCCTGTGTCGTGTTATCTGTATGTTTGTCATATGCTTCTCTTGTTTTCGTCTTAGCTTTGTAATGTTCCTGCTCTTGTGACGTTATGGTAATTTATTCAAATTCAGCAAAATATTATTTAGAAGCTTCCTATTTTTCAGTAGCCTATTTATTCATCTACCTATTTATTTATTCAGCGTTTTTTTTTCTCTTCGTGACAGCCTCATTGTGGAAGATAAGGTTTTGTGTCTATGTGCCATAGTGTTTTTGTTGTCAGCTGAGGAGTAGGTGAAATAGTTGATGCATTTCTGGTCTCGGTGATTCGTGTTCTTTGTAATTTACACTTTTCTTCTTATGTAGAATTTTAAAAGATATTTTCTAGCAGCTGTAAGCTTTAATTAATGTAATTTCTTCTAAAAATCGTATCATGCGATTGTCGTGTTTATGTTGTGCTAGTAAAGTATTGTTGGGAGTTTCTTGTATTTTTTTATAAGTTTCAACTGGTGTACTGAGAATTAATAAGCATTTCTAAGAACTTTTCAACGCAGTTTTTTATGGACTTATGGTGCAGTATATTTTACCACTTGACTGTCTGCAAAAGTCAGGTTGGTATAGAAGATTCTACTCTCGTTCTCTTTTTTGCAGCGAATATGTATTATTTTAACATTCCGGGTGTAGTATTCCGTTGCTGACATTGGTAGATGAATTAACAGACGCGTTAAAGAATTTGCTATTACGTCATGCATCAGTGTTCTTGTACCAAACATTTATTTCCTTGCAACAGAAATAGGTTCTAGCATCATCTGTAGAACTGAAACATTTCTCTCCAATATTTCGACGAACAGGCTGTTTGGAGTGGATTCATTTGCTTGTCATGTATGGAAATGAATTTGGCTGTTTCTTCTAGGCTTTCTGTTGAGAAGAATACGTTGAATCAAATGATCTGAATTGTGGATTGGTGGTTGTGTAAATTACCAACAAGATTGTAGATTGTACATCGTTTGTTATTAAGAATATGATAGAAGACTCCCGCTTCTCCAGAATACTAACTTCTTTACATTTGTTTTCGTTTTTATGGTTTTTCCAAAATTTCAGACGTTTTTCAGTACGTGGTCATCTGATACGCCGATAGTTGAATAGTGATGGTGATTTTACTGACTCCCTAAATGGAGACCGAGTATTTTGTATGACTGATTGGAATTTGTGTAGGGATCGACGTTTTATATTGATTTAGCATTACATGATGCAAGATTAGGTGTCTCTGTGGCGTGGACGTATTAGTTATACTAGGTCACGTTAACATTATTTAAAAACGGAATTCGGATATCAAGAAACCGAGGTAGATTTTTGCGAGTGCAGTGCTCATGTGCTGCATCAATAAGTGAGGTTTTAGATTTTATGTGGTAGCTTTGTCCTACGTGAAGTTTTGGAAAAGCCATATTGTGACGTTCCTGTTGCTTTCATCACATTGTTGTCATCCTTTGTGAACCAAAAACATATTCTTATACAACTTTTCGCGATGTGATTTGTCTTGAACACGTTTCGATTGCTGTGGGAGTAAAATAACTCGTTGTGTAATTGTAATTGTAAATTGTCTATTTTTCATGGACGTTTGTCGAAATGAATTGCCTAAAAATTGAGTGTTGTTTAACCGTTGAGGAAGAAGGTGTACTATTTCTTCTAAATTCGTTTTGCTAGTGCTACTGTTCCAATAGTAGTGTGGAATACGGAGCAAAAACAAAAATTCCATGAAAGAATTCTAAGACTTTACTAAGTCACG
>KN716326.1:0-13419 GCA_000816705.1 Dictyocaulus viviparus | reverse complement strand
TATATATATATATATATATATATATATATAATGTCTTGTAATATATAATAATATCTTAAAATATAATGTCTTTGTGACATTATCTATTAAATAATGCGATTTTTAGACACCATCTCCTTCACAGTCATCAAAAGTTCTGAAGGTTGTTCATTATTGCTTTAGTTTTTTTTTTCGTATTATAGATAATAGACATTTCAGAGATTCTTAGATTTTGGAAATACAGCAATTTAGAACACTACTTATAAAGGATTATGAATCAGATTTCAGGGTTCTTCAATAGGCATCATGATGGGCACGCCAGTGTTAACACGTCGTCGTTTAGATGAGGAGGCTGAAGTGGATGAGCAAAAACCTTCACTAGATAAATTTAGTAAAGGAATAGTGCCATTCGAAGCACGCGAAGAGCAAACTCCTCATAAGGGATTCTTAAAAAAAATTATGGGTAAGATTAAAAAAATCACAGGATGACTTTCTGTTCTGTCTTGCTGTATCTAACATTTGGGGTAAGCTGGTTTAAAAATAGATTCGTTTTTTGCACATAATTCCTACATTCTTTCTTTCTTAGTTCACCTTATACTCAAGTTAAAAGAAAGGTTCATATTTCTCAACGTTCGTTTTTGTCTTGTTTTGTTTATAAAACAAAGACAAGTAACCAAATACCAACTGGACTTCTCAGGTTATTTCTTCGGAACATGGCATATGGATCAGCCATGCTCATTATTTTATGGAATATTGTATAGTGTAATAAATGTTCGAGTTCCCATATTTGGGTTAAATTCCATCAACATTCTATGTAACAGTTATGCAGTCATTAATGTGGCGATATATTATACACCGTTGTATCGCATTAGATATCGTTGTCTACGCATGGAAACACAACTTAGGAGGTATTTTCTTTACATGAAACAAGCGAATTACTTGTTTTGCTGTACATCATCGTTTTGTAGAATATTTGCTACCAACATGGCATGGATGGTGTTTGTGTTTTCCAATATTACTTACCAGTGATGTTTTATATTAATGTTTACTTTCTTGAATTTCCCGTTTTGGAATCTCATAGATCTTTTGTCGGAATAAATGCACTCATTTTTTGGTCTTACGTGGCTGATAGGTTACTTTAATAGTCTGTCGTTATTAATTACCATAGAGATTCTGAGGCATTTAACAAGGTATGCTGGTTTTTTCAGATTCCTCTTATATTTTTTGTTCTGAGTACAAGACGTCAGTTCTGGTTATGCACGAACGTACGTCTATACTATTTTATCAAGTTTGGTAATAATTCTTGTTCCAAATTGTGAAGAATGTAGTCGAATCTGACAAGAAAATATCCATTCATAATGGTTTCATCAACAGCCAAAGGCAGGATGATGAATGATATGAAACAATAACATTCTGAAAATCACAATAATAAGATTACACTCCTGTAACTTATTTGGATAAGTAAATATGACTCTTCAGATATTACTAACTAATGGATACTGGTTTTTGCATATAGACAGAATATATATATATATATATATATATAAGGGGGCTCAGTGGTGGAGGTGCCGGTGACACGCCGGCCCAATCAGTCCGCGGCCGCCCCCCAGGCCTACCAAGCCCGTCTTCCCTCCGGAGTCGATAAAATGGTAGCATAGGAATCAGGGTAAGATAACTGGCACTGACTTGATGAAGAGTGGTTAACTCAAGTCATTGTATAGACCAGGCACGCATTCAACCACCTCCACAACATCACGTTGAACATGAATGCGGGGGCACATCCTACCACAAGGGATTGTTCAACGCCAACAATTATACTATTTCCAAGCTTCTATGGCCTAAATTGAGGGATTTCGCTGATCTTGAGTTCCGTATTGTGCAGCCACTTATAACCTTATTTAGTAAACTCCATACGATGTGGAAATGTAGAAATTTTGACAAACACAAAAAATGCTTTGCAGCAATTGTGTGGAAGATCCAGTGAACATGTGACATAGAATCCAGTCCAACAATACGTGTAATGGAATGAATATAAGAACAATGTAAAGCAACACTGGAAATTAAATATTGAACGTAAAACTGAAGAAAGAAATTCTAGAAACATATCCAGAATGGGATTTACGAAAGTGAGGATATCTTAAGCCAATTTATATTAGATATATATTATAACAAACCTCATGAAAGCTAAGAGGCTGTGTTAACAATGGAAAACGAAAAACGAGACAGCAAATTACAACTACTATTTGATGTTGGACAAAAAGGCTAGGATAGATGATTTATAGAATGTAATACAACTTGTAGAGATGACTCATCTGAGTCTATGGTTTGTATGTCACAAAACAAAAGTGGTTTCCAATCCAGTATATAAACCTTGACGAGTTGGCAACAAAATCCATGTGAATATGAATACTAATTATAATAGTAAATAGGCGTTTTCATGTGCAGTAAACAGTATCAATAAATTTCTAAGGACGTAATATAGAACTAACTTTATTAATCAGAGATGGGGCGACATAAAAGTCGGGAATTAAGCATAGAGAAATTCAATATCTTTGATGTGCTGATGTTTTTGTCGTCAAATTGTAAAGCATACATACAAAGCATTATGAATGTCCTGAGGCACAGCGAAACGGAGATCTAAATTACGTGAGGGATTAGAGACGCAGCGGTGTCTACCAGTGTAACGATGATCAGGAGTGCCGTACACGTAATGTATATGAATGATGACTCGAGAATTTGTGCTGTTTGAGTGAATTCTCCAGGCCATCAGAAGTAATCTAATAAAACAACTAGTCTAATAGAGGATTATACCTCTTCACAAGCGTACTAGGAAAACATTAATTATAACACCTGCAATAGGTAAACATCAAATTGGTGTACGATTGCGCGCGTTAAGAAGAAATGCATCATTACGTCGCACTATGTTGATGATCATCAGAAATCCAATGAAATGTGGTATTGAATGTAGTGCGAATGTGAAGTATAAACGTTTATGATGTCGTACAAGATAGGTACGCAGTGTATTCATAACTGACTTCACTCAATTACGGTGAGTATTAACTCATTCTGCAGCGTAAACTGCGAAATATGTTAGATGAAATGATTTCGGCAATATTTGTAAACACTTTTTTTTCATCTATACTAATGTCTCTTCGATCTTTAGCAGCAGTTCTTATGAATAATCTTGTGCTTATATGCAAATAAAACAACGCTTCTGTTCGGTAGAACATCATACGCTGTTCCTTGAAGTCTTAAATCTTCTTCAATTCGTAAATCATAAACAGATAGGGAGTGGTGTTAATGATTTGTCCTCTATCATCCTATAACGGAAGACATTTTTTTCATCATCGATTTTTCAATCATAATAAAAATGTATGCAAATAATATGATGATGTGAACTCGTAGAAAATACATAACCTAAACGTCGACTTCAACGAAGCTCCTTTGTTGTTCGTCAGCAAATTTCATGTCGATCGTCAACAAACTACAACGCTTCTAGTTCCATTCTATAACAAACGGACGTTCATTGTTTCTTAGAAGATATTTTCATTAATGTTTTCAAAGAAACACGTTTCAGGACGATTCTTATGTCCTCATGATAGTTCTCTTGAGTTCTTTTGAGTTTTATTTCTCGTCACATATTATTCTTATGCTCTGAATTTTTTTTTGCGTAATCCTAAACGAGAGACTCGAAGAAAGCATCGCCATAAGCAATTCTTATTTATACCATGTATCGTTAACAAGCACGCAGAAGCATTATGTAAATTACAATTTGTTTATTTTATTTAAAAAATATTTCATTCAGATCGTTAGCTTAGTAACTCGTCAATTTCATAATTGATGAGACATCATTTGCCTTATTGAGTACCAATGAGTAAAACCCAATGATTCAGCGCGTTTTCAAATATTCCTTCACGATATTTGCTATTATTATTATTATTATTATTATTATTGAATGTTATTTTTTTAAAGAAGGCTTATCAAATGCCGTACCTTAATAGGAAATTTTGTAGAAATTTAAAATCTTGGAAGTTCATTACTAAGAGATTTGAGTAAATATCTCACTAAAATGTAAAGAGTTCAAAAATTCTAACTCCAACAGGTTTTTTTTCTATATATAGAACATTGGTTGATTGTACAACCGAAGTAATGGTTTATCCGGTAACTGTGCTGTTGCTGAACTCATGTCAATACTACAGAAGGTCATCGAGGGATTGAGTGATTTGAATAAAATCATTCAAAGCGATTGAAGTTAATGAATTAGTTTGAAAAAATTACATATACATTTATAATGAGGATAAGGACGATGTGAAACATATGCCATCATGATTACAACAAAGAGAAAATGTATTATGCAAAAAAATTGTTGACATTAAATTGTTAGTGTTTTAGCATAAACATTGATCGATATTTTCTAATGATCAATATCGCTTACGATAGATTCTATTCTAATCTGCATAGTTGATTAGTTAGAAACCAAGTCATTCTGAAAGCTGATTAGTAAGAATTCTACACGCTCCATTCGAAAATCAGTTCCAACAACTCGTCAACAGAAATGATCGTGAATAATTTCGTAATAAATCGAAAACATATTGATCATATCGTCGTATCGATCATCGTATCAATCGATATGCACAATTGCTGTGCAACGTTTTATTTCATTCAATAGTCGCTTAAGTTTAACAGTACGTGTGTTTAGCAAAAATCTTCAACAACAACTGCTTTACTTGCCGAAGAACACCTGCCTGATTTTCTAACACAATGTACTCGTGACTGTTAAAAAAAACCATTACCATCTTTTCATAATTGTTTATAGTGTTTTTGTTTATTACCTCTTACCGTATCTATTCAAAATAAACGTCATATTGTTAAAGTGTCAACTTAATAAACGGCTTGTTTTGCAAGAAAGTGATCTACGAAATCTTTCGTAATGAACTCATTTATGTCTTATGATTAACACTGACCTATTCTCAAATTATGTCATAAGCTTTCATCAGTACCATGATTTTCTTCTTGAAATTCACATGAACTGTCAATTTGATCTACTGGAAAGTTTTACAAGTTACGAGGAGTGCGCTTTATTCGTTCTAGTTATGAGTTATCGCGAAATGTTTCGCTTTCTGTTTGAGTAGTTCTTCTAATCAGACTTCATTTTTTTTTCACTTCATTGAAGTGGGTTGTCTTCTGAATGAAGATTGCTATCAGTTCCACGTCGTTCATACTACATTACCTCATACTCGACGTTTTTTTTTCTTCTTTGTGGTACTTTTTTATATATATAATGTTAATGTGATGATGAACTCTGATGACAAATGAAACACGTGACCTAAAATACCTATTGATTTAAATTCTACAACATACTGAATACTTTAAACGTGTTCAGTGATTGAAATGAATCAATAACGTTGGCATTTTTCATCAAAATATCTTCAGTTAAATGATAAACGTAATCGATAAGACATTAGAAACAAATCGATAAACTGCTATATTTTTCTTAATGAAAAAGATAGTACAGAAACGAAATGTGACGTAATCAGTATAGTACTTACGGCATGTGAAAATTGCATAGGATTTACAAAATACAATAAAAGAAATCGATGAGATATTTCAAGTTTTATCTAAAGTATGTTTTCACTTTCTCTTATGGAACTAGATTCCTCCCTCTTATCTGTTTCTGTTGTCAACCGCCCATATGCGAAAGAACTGATGGAAAGACACATTAATTTGAAACGTCTAATGTTCTATCAGTATAGTTTATTGCTTTTTCTGTTCCCCTTCATGTTATTACACCTAGTTGTTACTCAAATATCGTAACTCCATGTTACTACACCTAATTGTTACTCAAATGTCGTAACTCAGCTTGAAAATAATCATACCTATAAGTGATTGGTAATTATAAAAACAAACAAACACTTCTTAAGTTTTCTAAGAAAACCTCTACGTCCTATGATATTAAGAATCTCCGTTGCTTCAATCGAGTTAGGTGTAATGGAGTAACTCCGTGAGGATCTAGTTTTTTTCTTGCTAATGTAATGCGTTAATTTTGATAATGATAACGTTAACTGAAGATTTGTATTCGAAAACTAGATTGTATGATTGTATAATTGACATATCTTTATCGTATTTTCTGTTTTTATTTTTTAGGACTTAAAACTAACTGCATTGTGTCTGTCGACATGTCGCCAATCGATTCACCATGACCCTAACCTCCTCCTAACAACGCTGTTCATCATCATAAACAAGTTCAAGATCGATTCCACTCAATGCTCGTGTTTTCATGCTTTAAGAATGTGACTAATTTACTGATTCGATATATATATATTCCTTATGATTTGAATATTTAATAAGATGATATACGATTGATTGTTCTATGTTTATTATATTCAAAGTTGTGATCTACATCCAATTAGTTCCATCTTACACGTTAGTGCTATAATATGAAATCTGATTCATCTATTGGATTTGTATTATCAGTAGCAATACTAACATATAATCTTCTATAAATTTACACTTCACGTATTATCAATTAACGACGTTAATTGGTCATATACTGTTTGAAAAAAGAAGTGCCTTAAAATTCTCATTTTAGAGGTAATCAGCAGTAGAACACCTTATATTTGACTTATCCTAGCATAAGACTCGTTTTATGTTAAATGATTCCAATAAGAAACAAACTGCTTAGTTTAGGTGGTAGCTAGTTGCGCGGTCTGCTCTGAGGTGCGATGTCTCTCGGTCTCCTACGACACGCCTCAGTTCGTTCACTTAATGTGAGTTCTTTTTCTGCTTTTATATTCTGCTTTCTTTGATCGACCCATACCATATAGAACGAACTGTTGAGATCACGGCCATTAATTAGTTTTTATTACTGGATTTACTATTCCGTAAATCTTATGAAGTATTTTTATTTCATTATAGATTATTCGATTATGTTCCGTACCAGCAGAATATCAAGCGATTCCTATCGATCCAACATGGTATGAAATGGCTAAGAAAGCAATGAAAGGAAAGGATCCGAATACACTCATCTGGAACACCCCTGAAGGTATAGCCATCAAGCCACTATATCTCAAAGAAGACCGAAAATGTGATGAGAGCCGAAAAAGCGAGGTTAGTTCTTCTGACTTTGTATCTTTACAACTACTCGAAGTATCGTTTTGTTTTCCTTAAGTGTTTATTTATGGCTGCAATGTTCTAAATCATATTCATTTAGATTTCATTTATAATTTATTAGTTCGTTCTTTGAATTAGTCAATATTTGAACAATCATTCCTTTTCTCTGTTATAAATGCTAATTTACTTTGTAACATAACGTAAATCGATAAGAGTAGTTTTCATAACAGTGGGACGTCTCAGGTCCTTGGTTTTATGGCTAACTCAACATCATTAGAGGTATAAAATCAAAACCCTTATGATCTATCATAATTGACAGATTAAATAAGTCAAAATAACTAAGTAAGAGTAGTGTTCAATCACAATAGTTTTATATCTATCGATACTTTTCTCTCAAAGTATAAAACCTTTCAATTAACGGACAGTTTTTCGAAATTATTCAGAACTGCGTTCTTTCTAGATATCAGTACATCCATGTTCTACAACATATTGTTAGAAGAATTTTGTTCAGTATTCAGTTTAGGATAACTAGTTGGTAGTGTTATCTAGTTCATAGCGATGAGTCATCTACTTGATCTCGCGTTATTACCTCTGCTACAAAGAGAATGAATAAAAGTGACGAATGAATTCCCAACCAAAAATCACAAATCCATTTGAGAAAAAAAAACGATCAAACACATTTCATTGATGATAACGATTGATCATTACACTGCTATACTTCAAACAATAAAAACTATTTACAACAAAAGCAAACAGAAAAAGACTTTCTATCTTCACCAAATAATATGAGGTGAAATGACGTATTAATATCAATTTATCAAGAGTTACGTGAAAATTTATCGATGTCAAAGCTTGATCTACATATCCCTCCATACAAATCAAAAAAACCGTCTGTGGAAAAAGCTGAGAAAGTGAGGTTGGAGGTTGTATTCACGTGATTTTGAGTGGATACTGACACACGTAACAAATTACCGTAATCTAAAACCTGTCACTTCCAACAGTGTGACAAACGTTATGCTGTGCAGTACAATATGTGAGGGAATCGATTAGCAAATATGATGAGTCAGAAAAAATAACATTAATTATCTAATTAGTGGTTTAGTAACGAATTTATTCTTAGTTCAATATTAGTGGATGGAGTTGTTTTATCGAAGAAATTTTGTTCTTATTAAGCCGGTAAAGAGAAAAATAATGCGAAAATTAGTAAACTATTGGAAGAAAATTCTTTAGATTTTTCTTATAGAGTGAGCATATTTATTGATCGTGTAATAATTATATTCAATTACAGTTCAATTTCGTAATATATTTGTTGGTACTGCATGTTAATGAATTTCATGAATGAAGCTAGTGAATAATAAGCTTCTTTCCTATGCTTTTCGTTAAAGTGCCGAGGAACAGTAGAACTGTTTGAACTAGATGAAGCTGTACAATAATACTCAATTCACGTTATGGATCGCGTTCTTTGTTTGAAATGTAGTAATACAGTGTTTCATAGCAATCGAAGTAGTTGTTGAGTTGAATTGTTTAACTTAAAGTTTTTCTTTCTGCATTGAATGAGTTTTGACTCTTTCCAGTATTCATCTGAGGTTCATTCTAATTTCAAATACAAGTGTCCCAAATTTTTTGCTATTGCAGTTCAAATCAGTAAGCAGCAAGGCGATGTATCCATTCTTAGCTGATCAGAACTACACCTAGAATGCTATTTTCAATGCGAGAAAAAATCATTGTCACCTATCATTGTTATCTCGCAATGTACGGTAGCAATTCGATTGCCATTTCTTTCATAGATTGAATATCAAATCCTTATCAAGTCAGAGATAAACAACAAAACAGAAAGATGACTTATACTAATGAACTAGTGATGGACTTGACAAGAAATCGATTGTTTCACGTTCCACTCATTCATTCACTGTGTTATCGACAATTTTGAGACGTTTGGTAAATCAGAAATCTGAGATGAAACATCAGGGTTAGCGTTATTTGACACGGTCAGAATCACCATAATCGAGTACAAAAGTGAGTTTAAAGAGGATCATCATAGAATGCAAAAAGTACTTTCCTAGAACATAAGCCTTTATAGAAGACAATCACCGTTATATAACATGAAGATAAAGTTACTTAAACATTATTTAAGAGTTGTTATAGCTTACCAATATGTCAACGATTTGAAAAAGCCATGAGGATCTAATTAGATGAAATTTATAATACTGAGATTGAGATTGTTTGAATAAATGACATTTATTATAGCTTCCTGGTAAATATCCGTTTACACGTGGACCCTATCCAACTATGTATACACAACGTCCGTGGACAATTCGTCAATACGCTGGCTTTTCAACTGTTGAAGAATCCAACGCGTTTTACAAAGAAAACATCAAAGCAGGACAACAAGGGCTTTCAGTAGCTTTCGATTTGGCTACTCATAGAGGGTTAGCATAGATTTTATGTTACGTTTTAAGTTCGTATTGAGATATAATGATAGTGATGGTGTTTTCAAATTGCCTCCGGGTATGCACTGTTTCGTCACATTTCTTTCGGCTTTTTTTTTACAAAGTTCTCTCTATCTCTCTTCTGTTACATTTCTTTGAATTACAATTACTTTATCGTGTTTCCCACAGGTTTAACATATCTTATAAAGGCGTGACATCATCGATGATTTTTTGCATGTTAATATCTCTCATATTACCGATTTACTGATTATATTGAACGTTAAGTATATGAATTATGCTGAATAATTTTTCAATACAGAGTTCACAGACCTTGCTCAAATGCTCAGTTGTTGTTGAATAGGAAATCATTCGATGTTTTAGTGCTTGCAAAAAAAGCAGTGAAGTAGTTTATATTTTGAACTGATCGTTCATTCGAATACGATATAGTCAGTTTGTTCAGTATCGCAGTATATTCTGAAAATGAAGTCGATGGTAGTGATTTTGTGGATATCACATATTATTGATCGCAATTCTTCCCGAAAAAATCCCCTTCTTTATCAAAATTTTTTAACTACGGGCTATAGGTTACAGGTTATTATAGAGTACACGTAGCCTAAGGAAAAACGAATAGATCGTTTAGGTAGAATATATTTCTAAATTCGTTATTTATAATCAAAAAATCCAATCGATCATCTTCATATTTCAAAACTGCAGATATGATTCTGATAACCCACGAGTGTATGGTGATGTTGGAATGGCTGGCGTAGCTGTAGATTCAGTAGAGGATATGAAACAAGTCAGCAAATGATTTTAATGTTTTGCTATAATTCTATGGACAATGTTTTTTTATAGCTATTCGATGGAATTCCACTTGACAAGATGAGTGTTTCAATGACAATGAATGGCGCAGTGATTCCCGTACTTGCTATGTATATAGTAGCTGCTGAAGAATCTGTAAGTTTCCTTATGAAAAAAGTGATGTAAAACCATCTTTGCGGTACTGACTTTGTGAAGCATGGAGTAATCACGGATCAAGGATCTCGGTAATGCAATCGTAAGCACACCAGACCAAAAATCTGCGTGGTGCGGGTCCAAATGCTGCCATAGGATCTGTGTTTTGTGAATAACTCAGCATTGTGGGGATACAAGCATTGAATTTATATTTCAACGCAACAAAAATAATCTTGTTTAATCAACAAATCCTCAGGGAGTTGATCGTAAACTACTTGCTGGTACCATCCAAAATGATATACTGAAAGAGTTTATGGTGCGTAATACGTATATATATCCTCCTGATCCATCTATGCGTATCATCGGTATGCGAAATTCTTCGTTTGATGTGGTATGTAGATTTTTTCTCATTGTAAAACAATTCTACAGGAGACATATTCGCCTATACTAGCAGAGAAATGCCTAAATGGAACAGTATCTCGATCTCTGGATATCACATGCAGGTATAAAATCGTCAATTTTGTACAGAACTATATCTATTTTAGATTTAGCAATCCCATTGTAACATACGTTTACCCAAATACAGGAAGCAGGTGCAGACGCTGTTCTCGAAATGGCATTCACAATTGCCGATGGAATTCAATACTGTGAGACTGGGATTAATGCTGGTCTTACCATTGATCAGTTCGCACCTCGTCTCAGCTTCTTCTGGGGGATAGGGATGAATTTCTATATGGTAAGCAGACACGATGGAGTTTTCATTTATTCTTGCACTACAACGCACTAACTCTAGGCCAAGGCTGGCGCAAAGATTAGGACAAATTTATGTCTTGATATTATTGTGGGTAGAGGAGAATCGATATTAGTTATGAATCCTCATTAAAAGTTCATGTTTTAGGAAATTGCCAAAATGCGCGCAGCTCGACGTTTATGGGCCAATCTTATCAATGAACGATTTCAACCGAAGAGCAGCAAGTCACTCATGCTTCGTACTCACTCTCAAACTAGTGGATGGTCACTGACAGAACAGGTATATTATGGAAACTAAGTCTATTCCATGGAACTATCTATTCATTTTCTTCTTCCTCGATAGAGATTAATATAAGGAATGTAATACGTATTGTAATAAGTTTTTGGATTTCTAAGTTGAATACTGAATTTTAGGCAGTTCTTACAAATGGCATAATTTTTTAAGGATCCATACAACAACATTATTCGAACTACTATTGAAGCAATGGCATCTGTATTCGGTGGTACCCAGTCGCTACATACGAATTCATTTGATGAAGCACTTGGTTTGCCAACGAAATTTTCAGCCCGTATTGCGAGAAACACCCAAATTATAATCCAGGAAGAAAGTGGTATTTGCAAGGTATGAAGTTGTTGTGCTTACTAAGGTTTTTTAATGCACTCGTGCCTGAAGCATTAAGATGTTTTATTTGTAGATTGAAAGGTTCTTCTCATAATACGTATACTGTATTTAGGTTGCGGATCCATGGGGAGGTTCGTATATGATGGAATCTTTGACAGATGAGCTTTATGTTCATGCTAAAAAAGTGAGTTTTTTCAGAGCAGCTTAGCAGCAGCGTTTTCAGTCTAAATTGTTCCTATGTTTCAATTATTTGCCTTCTGTTACTCATTAGTTACGATCACCTTAACAATATTGCTTGATTGTATTTTCATGCTGTGCATAAATTGCTAGAATACTAGGCTATAATCTGAATAATTATTATTAGAAGTAGTTGTTGCATATTGCTTTTGTTTCAACAAAGAAAATTTTGTTTCGTCGTTTTGACAATCGATATTTCTACTGTTCTGTGAACTTTTTCTATAATTAAATTATTTACTTCTTGCTATCACTCGAATCAATTTACGTTCAGGTAATTGATGAAATTACTGAACTAGGTGGAATGGCTAAAGCTGTGGCGTCTGGAATGACCAAACTAAGAATTGAGGAGTCAGCAGCGAAGAAACAGGCTAGAATCGATTCAGGAAAAGATGTCATCGTGGGCATTAACAAGTATCGATTAGCAGAGGTATTCTTTTCGGCACTTTGTTTACTCATTGTTCATGCAGTATTTTCGAAAGAACGACTTACTATGAAATGTTTATTCGTACTTTGAACGCTCCAAATGCAAGTGGCATTTCTTACTTCACCAAATCACGCAATAGTTTGAAGACTTATTGAGCTATAATATTAGATGTTTGGAGATGTGTAGGTTCAACTTAAGTGTTCAAAGTGTTCAACTTAAGCTGAAAGGTGTTGAAAGTGTTCAACTTAAGCTAAAAATATCGATGTCTATCCAAAACTCTATCGTTTCTTGGCAAATAATCCTTTAATATGACTATTATGCTTGACCAGAGATCTACATATACCAGATGATTGAATCTCTAGTAATAAATCATCGACAGCCATGTGTAACTCATGAATTACTTTCCTTAGTTAGCATTTGGAAAGAAACTAACATAGACGAGAAATATGGTCGACTTTTTTGATACTTTCACGAGAGTGAGAAAGTGCCGAGAGTTTAAACATTACTGAAAAAGCTTGTTCCTGGCTTCAAAAAAGTGTGCGCTAAGGTGAAGGTGTGTCATAGACAATTATCGACTAACGTCCGAAGTTGCCACACGCTGCAGAGAAGTGATAAAAGAAAACTTCATAAGGAGAAAAGCTGAAGTGATGAATGCTATAGTTATCAGAATTAGCATTTGGGAAGAAACTGACAGCTAAGGCTGATGAAAGCATTTGTAACGTTAGCCCATGATTTATGAATCATGACTGCTCAATATAAGACTGCTGATGATAAGATCAAGATAACTGCTCTTCGATGCCAAAACGGAACAATTAATTTTCCCAGAATGTCGGAAATCATATACGATTTCTACCTTCACTCCTAGTTCTACCGAAATCTTAAATGTTTAAACTCTGTCGATGACCAACGGGAATCCA
>KN716325.1:225063-241092 GCA_000816705.1 Dictyocaulus viviparus | reverse complement strand
ATATATATATATATATATATATATATATATATATATGAATAAATGCAAAATTTTCGAAATTCACGCAGTTGTTTACCAGAAACATCTTACAGAGAATATCAATAAGAATTCCGATAGTCGATCAACTAGAAGTTAATAGAATCAGTTTTGAAGTAGTTATTTTATAGATCATTTTTGAAATATAAAATCAATATCGGTCTACGTCGATATATCATAAAGACTATAAATGATAACTAGAAGATGCATGAATGATTCAAATTACAAAAAGTAGCCATTCTTTATGCAGATTCATGAGAAGAACAAAGCGATAATGATCTTAACATTTGAACCTGAATTACTCGATGACGGCTGTTGTAAATGAAGTGGAAGACTTAAACCTGCCATTGAGCGTGATCGGCTCGAACCTGGTGTCGAGCAAGATGATTCCATTACCTGTGAAATTAGCCTGGTTAAAAACGATTGTTCAACATAGTCACAGAGGAAAAATATACTACGAAAATTTTCGTCACTCAAATTCAAATCATAGGACGGCAAATAATGATAACATGAAGTCTATTCGATTAAAAAAAACTCAAAAATATGAAGGAAAACATATGAAGAAAAACAAAAAAAAGGAACGATTAAACAATATTAACATAAAAAAAGAGAAGCTGAAATTGCGAACAGTAGTTGGATGGTAGAATTTGATTTCATCGTCAGTTAAAATTTCGCAACAAATGTAAATACGTGAAACGCTGAAATTATGTATTATTCTTAACCGATCAGCCCTCCACGACCTTACAAGAATTGGATTTCTTTCAAAGAAGAAGTCATATTTTATATGAGTTGAGGAGGAGATTTACACAAAATTTTACAAAAGAAACGTCTTTCTAGAATCGAAAAATACAAACAAAGAGCTAAAAGATCTAAGTATGATATAAAAAATTAATACTATTTATATAATACGATTCAAATTGGCACGTTTTTATCTCGATGATAACGCAATAGGAAACATTTGAATAGAAATCTTCCATAACAGAAAACTGGCATAACTTGTCTAATACTGGAGGTAATAAATAAAAATAGAACAAAATGTCGATATGAGAGAATGTAAAAATTTAAGACATTCTAAAATGCTTGGAATGAAAAGGGAGCGCGCGAAATGGCGCGAAGTATCCCCTCTATCAAACACCGTAATTATATTACAACACGAACGCACTACATGGAATAACCACCATCTCGCTCTTCTCTACGGCACACTTTTTTTCTAATGACGGATGCTTCGAGCGATTTAGGTAACTGCTATGCACGTTCAATATTCGGAAAACATAATAAAGCCGAAAAGCAGAAAAAAATAAAGTATTTCATAAGGTCTAGCGTTGAAATTAGGTGAGCGAAAACAAAAATTCCTTGCAGGCCGGAAATGATCAGCTCTAGGTTGCTGGAGAAATGATTGCGGTTTGTACAACACTGAGAATACAAAGTTACCATGAATATTTTTGCACCAACCTGATAGTTTACCACAACTATATGCGTGCACTTGCATGATACAAAAGAAAGAACGATGCTATGATTAGAAACGATACACTGCAGATTCCGTTCACTTTCTCTCTCCATTACAATTTTCGCAGTTTGTTAGACGTACAAAAATAAATTAGACATTCCAATTCGTGACGTACAAATTCAGAACGGTTGATGCATAGAATAGATGCTTACAGCTAGACTTTCCTACTGCTCTATTAAAAGATGATTTGAAAAAAGAAACGACATAGGAAAATAGGTATTTTTACGTCCAACGTTTGTTATGTACGAATCGAAGAAAGATGTTACAGCTAAAAGTCACGATGAAGCAAAGTAGAAATCATACCTCAAGAAATCCTCTCTTTTCAAGTAGGAATATGTAGGGCAAATCAAGAATAAATTCAAAACACATCCTACTCTTTACATTGCTTTGTAATAAATTAAAAATAACCATTGATCTATTTTCCTGTGTGTACCACACATTCATTTTCTTCGTGATATACTTGAGGTGTTTCAATGGAATTAGTCCGTACAATGATTTGAGACGACCAGTCTCATCTTTCAAGTGCTCCTTACCGTCCCAAAATCATTCTAGTGTCAGTTAGCGGACCCCTGAGGGACGGAAAGCACGGTTTGCCCAGAGGATGACTCGAACCTGGGCATATTGATTCAAGTATGCATACAATTGCTATCCCTTCTACTACTGCGCTGAGCGTCCTACTAATTTTTTCTATATTTTCTACAATTTGCATTGATTAGATAGTAGTACTGCTACTAACCAAAAGCCAGAGTTTTTAGGATGTTCTGAAACTCACAACCTCCTATTCAGAGGCGTTAGTCAGACCAAAACGAGTGGGAAAGGAGGGATAGAAAGTGTTGAAGATCATTCAAAAATCTTTATAGAAGAGTTTTCTCTGTTAGTTAAAAAAACCAAAGAAGTACTGCGTTGGAATAAAACGAGTTGAAACGTCACGTTTTTGAGTACGTTGTAGGCAAACAAATGCAGGACTTCAAATCAACGGCAATACATTTTGCAAGGATTCAGATTAAATGAATTCCAAATGCATATTTAATATGCAAATTTTTTGTTCACAACCTAATTATTCTATTTTTATTATTACAGGAAAATTTTCATATGAGCCGCAATAGTTTCCTTCTGGAGTTCCGACCAAAGAAAAAAATCGATTTTTTTGCTACTTCTACTAATTACATTTTATAAATTCACTTATAATCTATATATCAAAAAAGAACTTGAAAAATAAACACTGGAATCTTTGGTTAAACAAAAAGTGGTTCCAAAAATATTGAGTAAGCCAATTATCTGTGAGTCACAATAAAAATAACAAAAGCACAAGATCGAGCTTTTTCCTCCGTATTCAAATAGATAATATATAATTGAGTATAGATGTGACAAGCAGGAAATTATAAAACAAAGAGTGTCAACGATGTGAGGACAGAAAAACAAATCTAACACATATGTAGTAAGCATTAAATTGTAGTAATCGAATAATATTAATCGCTACTATGTGAGAAATGTCGTATCGAAAATATATGGATTGAAAGAAACGTAACTCCTCAAGCGTGTCAAAAAAGATCGACGGGTCATTCAAGAATTTAAATTAACTCTATTAATAATCATAATTGACATTCCCTGAAGCTTTGATAGATTCTTTTCATGTTCTTTTGATTGACAAAAGAAACATTCTTCTGCTTTTATGGAAAATAATTAAACTAAAATGATTGTTTTAAAAAATGTCTCCATGAAATTTATTAACCAGTTTCTCACGACTTCATGTCAAATACTGAGAAATATTTGTTGCATTATGAAAGGTGTTAGAGCAGAAGCTTGTTTGATCATTCTGAAAGAATCGAGAAAGGAATTTCAAGAATGAAAATATGCGGAAGAGGAGAGGGGCTCATGTGGTGACGAATCAGCACGATCAGCAATCCCCTATGTCTCTCCAATGTAACGACGTGATATGCAATTGATCCTGACAAATCTCGATCTACTACAGTGTTAAGAGTCTAATAAATTATATAATCCACTGGACTGATTTTGAAAAAACAAAGGCAGAAAAAATATGTAAAAATTTTAAAAATCTAAAATTATACGATATCGATAAGAAAAGCAGTGTTCGATAGAGTTGGATGGAAAGAAACACAACCAGAAAAGGAAATTACACATAAGCTCCGTTCGAACTCGTAACAATACGTCCTTGCTATCTTCAAAAAAAAAAATCCTATATTACAATTTGAATGGTAAAACAAAACGTAACCGTTGCGACAAGAGAGCAATAAAGAAACGTTAACGATAAGTTTTTATAGTGATAGTTTGCCAATCCAGATGTTACCTAACACATCACAAATGCATACAATATCGAAACTTATCGATGAAAATGCTAAAACACAACGTTGATAAAGACGCTACGGGTAGGAGAACAGGAAGCGTTGTAGAGGCATAGGTGAGAGAAACCGGTAGAAAACGGGGCTAAGAATAAAAGACAGTCGAAGAAATTGACGCTAGTCTCAGAATACGAGAAACTTAAAGTGATATGATATTCAGGAATGAAAATTTAGAAGAAAGAACTTGAAATTGTTAACCAATGTATAGACAATGATCTTTATAAAAACTATTTGTTTTACTTTTTTAAACGTAGATACAAACCGTCGAATGAAAAGATGGAAACACATCAACACTTGCTAATCAATTTGATTAAATATCAGAAGAGATTAAAAGTTATAGAATAGATAAATAATAGTCTATATACCAAGATGGATTGTATGGAAATGTGTTTGGTGATAATGTTGATTGCGTTAGAAAACCACATGTAAACAAGTATAAACAAGTGTTGACACATATGCTGAAGACGATAGTTCCCAAGTATTCCAGGTGACGAGCATCGCAAGTGTGAGCGTTGTGGTCGTCGTAACATTTCGTCGCTGCAGCGTCGTTGTTTTGATCCGTGTCGTCATATCCATGGCATTGCATGCAAATCGCGCCAAGGTCGAATCGCACCGTATCAACACTTTTTTAACCTACGTGCGATTGTCGGACACAACTGTATGTATTCAATATGCAGCAGGAATGCCTGGATTTAGACAGCAATGTCTGGATCACCAGAAATATACCATTTCACTTAAGCGACATAAACCTGTCGATATGGAAATTTCGTAATACCTCATTTGAGAAAAAAAACAAGGTTTTATAGCAGACATGATCCGATATAACCTCACAAAACAAGGATCATTATTATCGTGCATTTTCATCAAATGTACAATATTATAAGAAATTATTCAAAATATTAAGTGCAGAAAGATCTCTGATTATATATAAACCCGACATGTTGGAAAATACGTGTTCTCTCCTACAGTAATCCTCTACAATCCAATGTTCTTCACTGAAAATACTACAGACGGCAACCTTTGAGCTTCTTTCTATCATTTTCTATTCGATATTCGTCGCTATGTAGATATCTGTACAGATATCTAGCAAGATAAGAAACACTTCTGTATTTCTCATGACGATGTTAAAAACGACTGACCAAAAACAATATACGTTGTATTTTCATAAAATGTCACAATGCTACAGTCATCGTGAAATGGTGGTCTCGAGAACAAAATGTTTTCCTCGAAATACAATCACAGAATACTGGATCGTTTCAGTCTCCTTTTCATTGCAATATATTTAATAATTGAATTGTTAATTATTTAAACGAATTATTAAATCAACATCACGGTGACGATGATATGCAAACAATTGCTGGGTAAAGACTGGATGACTTCTTTCTAGAAATAATGAGGCTGGCGATCAAAGAACTCGATGGGATTACTTTTAAGCCGGCTACAGCCTTCGAATTCTTTCTGTCCGACTGCTTCAGGAGGTAGGAAAAATGATAATCCGATGGAGCAATATCAGAATCATACGACAAATGTAGTGCCATAATTCAGCCTAGTTTTCACAATTATGGTGAAACAATATAGCAATGTGGGATGGAGCGTTATCGTAAAAGGTGACATTAAATCGCCTTGTACGTTTTTTTCCTACTACTTTAGAACATTTTAGAAGTTATTTTTCATAGTCGTCAGCATATATTGCCTGCTTGCTGTTAAACACTTTCCTAATACAACATGCCTTGCCAATCCCAGAATTCCAAGAGCATGATCGTCTGAGCGTGCAAATCAGACTTTCGTCGACTTGGCTGGTCTTCGACATGAGGCAACCGATCGATAGTAGTAGTATCTGGCTCGAACCTTCGGCCATATTCTTACACTGTTCTTTAACATATATTCATATAGTAAGAGTAACTGAGGCTGATCCATAATTTTCGCTTAATCAACCGACGCCGCGTGCACCCTTCTATATCCATCTGATTGAAGCTACCATAACATTTTTAATTTATCACAACTGGTCGGAAATAACCTGATTACTGGATAGAAGAAAACATTCAAAAAAAGGATCGAAAATAATTATGGGATGACGACTCATACTAATTTCTCCATTCCAAAATAAAGTTGTTCTTTAGAATACAGAATAAAATTAATAATGCTTGAATGACTTGCAATTCAAATACATGAAAGTTCCCGTAACAGACCAACTAGTACGAAGGATTCTGAGATGAAAGTATCAATTTATGCTAGTATAAAACGAATGCATTAAGAAATCAATTCAAAATAGAACCGTGGAGGTACGAATATCATAATTTCCCTTTCAGATTACTTGAATGGTAAAACAACAATTTTATTTATTCCACACGTTTGTGTTGGACCCCTTAAGATAATATAAAATAAGCTTATGCGTTGATCACTTCTTGTTGCGTGATACGTCTACGAATTGTTTTTAGCGTGATATCATGAAAATGATTGAATGCAAGTCTAGTGGCTCGAGTTCGTCACTCTTTACCGATTCAGTGCTATTTATCTTATCCATATTTCTTAAGTACCAACTTTCCGGCCTCAAACTAGATCTGGTCTGCATATTACCGTGGCACCTCCACTACTGCGTCATGGCAGATCTCTTACCACCATTCAATATAGTCTTTTGATTTGAAATTTTCATTTTTTACGCTTCTTGTTCGTTATCGATTAACTATAAAAAATGTCAAGCTTTTATTAACATAAATGACTTATATGATTTGATAACGTTCTTAGTAAATGAGGTACACAATACAGGTGAGCGAGAAGGCTATTTGTTCAAAAGCTTAAATAAAACGGAACTGAATTGACTACTATCCTCTTTATTTTTGATGGAAGCAAATATTTCGATTTATATGAATCGTCAATAGAAAATTGTTTTTAACACAGTGAAATGCAATGTGGATAAATGGCATTCAAATATAAATAAAATATTTATGTTGAGTTATAAAAGAGTTTCAGATTACACGAAATTAGAAACAATGTGAAGTCCAATGAGAGGTGATATATCAGTTCTGATTATTAACGTGCATTATTGAAATTGATAGCGCATTCTTTCGCGCAACGCCATTCATTATGATGAAGGCGTTGACGTATAAATGTTACTTACTTTACATTCCTTGAATCCTCTTCATTTATTCTTCTCATTTCTTAGAAATTCCAAGACTGGAATGAGTTCTGCCCACAGGCATACTTGAGCTACTAATTTGAATTCTTTACAATATGACTGACATGACATCTAACGAAAGTACCGTTATTACTATTATTATTACAAATATAATAATTATTAAATGTGGCCCATTATGTCCAGCACCGCATGACATCTAACTCCATAATTTTTATCCTACCTGGAAATTTTATAATACTGACCTTTGACAAAATTAAGAACATATTCATATAAAGTAGATTAGCAATACTGATTCAGTAGTACGATGTACAAGAGATGTTTCAACTTGAAGGATTGGACTATATGAAGAACGAGCAGCAGTTTAATTTGAACCCGTTGACTATGTGTTATCACTATAAAAATATTCAAAAAAACATTAAAATATATCCAAACATCCAGGGTCTTCATAACATTTTTATAAATCGAGAAATAAGAAATATACAATGTCAAGCATAAAGTCTTCATAATTAAATGCATATCGAATTGTATATGTGAATTATACAATACCTCAAAAGATTGCCCAACATTGATAACCTATGTTTTTGAATTAGTCACCAAAATCAAAACCTCAGGAGAGCTTCAAACCCCAATTTTACAAATTCTTTCATTTTCTATGATAGTTAACAGAGAATAAGCTAACAATAAGATATGCTAACAGCTAAGAAACCCAACCCAAATGAAAACACAGACTGTCATCCTTAAGTCAAATGAAACATAATCACTCCTTTCAGTAATACTTCAATACACTCTTCAGTTCTTAAAGCACTCGATACCTACAATAAGTTCTACAAATAAAAACAACCATAACATATTACAATAAAATATTCATCAAAACATGTCGACCAATACGACCTCAACAAGGCGAAATGAAAACCCAGTCCTATAGATGGGTATATTTTATAAATGATATATGTATATATATATTGATAATCTAGGCAACTCCGGTAGTATAGAAAACAATAAGTGAATCTAATGTAAGGTATTCAAATTTCACAACTGGAGTTACCACACAATCTGTAACACCGGGATATTGAAAACAAAAAGGAAATCATATCAGTATGACCAATAACTGCAAGAAGACATTCAAGAAAATTAAACAGGCCTAATTCTACGATCTACCTTCGATATCACTAGTAGTATGCTGGAGACAAACGTAATAGAATCAATAGGAATCAAAGCTATATAAATAAACGAATTGGAGTAATCTAAGAAAGATGAAGAAATTCGACGTTAAGTTAAGACGTGATAAAATGCGTTACTAGAATTATCATGTAATCTGTAATATTGGGATTCTAAAAAAAGAAATCAGAGTGACTTCCAAAAATCCACAGCACAAGCAGTTGAGACGTGATTGCTTGTGTGTGCTTGTTAAACTTCGCATACAGAAAACCACTCAGCGAATATCTCAATTCATTGGGGTGTTCCGGTTGATACCGTCTATTTGATAATCCTCCCATTATCGATCAAATAATCTTAAAAGATCAACGATGCAAAATCAGTATTACTATACAGACTGCAGGAACAACTTATGTAATACGTGATTTTGAACGATCATTTGAATATTCAAGTTGGAAACTACCAAGAAAATAACCGTATTTGAATTCCATATTCCTGCTGAGTAAGAAAAAAAAAGAGGAATGAAGCATTGAGAAGGATGAATTTAAGGAAAATATATGGTTTGGGGTGTGTTCGCGCTCCGAATACCAAAGACGTACTTCATGGTTTTATAACATATCAAAGCATGCGCATTCCTTACATTCCTCCATATTGAGGGTACCAAAAGAAGGAGAGCAATCAACTAAAACAACTTGAATGTTAGCTCTAAGTGAAAAAAAAAGGTTCTCTAATTTTCTTCCCTACCACATTTGAAATTAATAAATTTAAAATCTGAAATCTACAAACCAAAATTAAACCCGGTCATTTAAAAATTCTTAAACACTACCAAAAATATGTTTTTGTCTGGACAAAAGAAAAAGATGTTGATAATGAAGCCGCTAAATTTAGTTTCTATTTGATATTCTGCATCTATTTCATAATTATCAAGACAACCACGTGAAGAAGCGTAGATCAAAAGCGGATAAAAGTATTAGAGATCCATCCTATTCCTCAATTTTATAACACCTTCAGCATTTCACGTTACCGTGTAATAAACGTTTTCTATGTGAGTAGTACCGAATGCAGTTACGAAACCTAAGCTTAAATAGTCTACTAGCAGTGATAATGTGGAACAAAAACAAAACGAGGGAAAAAGAAAATTCTTTCGCAAAGTCTATGATAAATTATGTACCACAATAATTATTGTACGAAATAAATGTGTCCTCTTTATATACAGACTGCTTATAAATCATCACATACTTCACATTGATATTATTGCGACCTGATACAAAGAGATACATAGAAGAAAAGTCCTTGTGAACGAAATATGTAAATAACAGCGAAAGTTGTTTATTTCGATAAAATTTAAGTGAAGAATGATAATACGACCCCTATCCAATTATTTGAATAAAAACTTGAATTAATTAGTTCTAACAGCAGAACGAAGAAATATGGAAGAAACTTCGAAAAAAAAAACGACATATGATGCATTAAGCTCTCGAATTTGTCCTCCTCTCTGTAGATGATATTAAAATATCAGCGAATAGTGGTGGAATGCGAACAAGACGATCAGCGACAGTACGGCGATCGATCGATGATTGGAATATGTGGATGCGCAGACGAGAAAGGAATTCTTCGCAATGTAGAGCATCGATAAGACAACTTACGCCATCAGAGGGCAGAGAGATGACACAATCCGCGCACAACCGGAGTTAAGGTGATGGCGAAAACGAATTGGCATCGAACGCGGGCACTACTGCGCAATTGTTAGTGGATATGAGCCTTTCATACCTCGTTATTTTAGATTGACGCTGTTCTGAAAAGCTTTTGGAAAAGCTGTTGTGCAGGACATATAGGACAAACATCATCATCAAAGCAAACATCATGTCATATTCGTGCGAGATATTTCATTTATTTGCTATTTCGACTTTAGATTTTATTTGCGATCATTAGTTTGGTGTATGGGATTGCTTTTTTTTCTGAACAGAAAATAAGCATAAATAGCAATAATGGTAGTATAAGAATTGTTGCTATAGTAGAAACGATTTTGGGCACTACCACGAAAAAAATTGCCCAAAAACTCAGTGATCTGAGATTGGTAGCTCAACGCGGTGTGCGCCAAGTCGATCAAAATCCTACAGCTGTGCGATATATGACAAGGTTCATGAAGAGACAGCTCGAAACCGCCTGCATTAGATACCTTTCCTGTACTGTGTGATACAGAATGAAAAATTGTCTGTTTCAGAGCAACATTGAGATTTCGTGAAGAGTTCTGCGAATAGTGGTGAAAATCTGTTTCTGTAGCGAAGAATAAGGAGTCCGCAATATCGCAACAATGGGTAGGGCGAATAAACAGGGTTAAATTAGTATGCCTAAACATTGTGGGACTAAGTTAATAATTTTTGCGCTCAAAACTGGTGCACTCTTGTCGAAATCTTCAAATACAGTAATTTGACTCACCCTACTAACATCAAGCACGAAATGATTAGGCTTCTCTAAACGAGAAAAGCAGTCAATAAGCATTGTTTATAATACCAAAAAAAGAACAAGTGAAATATTTACAAAGTTTACTCACGAAGTAATTTTCGATGATTTTAACTACAAACATCGTTACCAAAATGTCACATTGTGACCTACGGATAACCATAAACTGGGATTTGTATGATTCCTGGCCTAATATCTAAAGCAACAATAAGTAGTGAAGCTTGAAGAATAAAGCATGAACCGTAAAGGTGATTAATGGAGAGCATGGAGAAAGTGTTCCCCGTATGTGTTTGCGCAACAGAAAGGCCCGAGCATTTCCCAGCTGCCCTGCAGGTGTTTGTTTATGAAAGGTTTAAAGACACTGTATAGGGTGCAAAGCAAAAAAGGTGAGCAGACTGCTGTGACTTATTGCCGGTGTGACTAGTTGACTGAGCAGATGAATTCCTATTAGAGCATCCTGCAACTACGGCTGTACAGCCCATAAGGTTGAAGAGAAAGGCGACAATTGGAAGTCGATCTGGTCGCCTACGAAAGAAAAAAAAGTCGGGAGAACGACATGTAGAACATTGTTATCAACAGAGAGAATTTTTGTTACGAAATATTAGAAATGTCGGGTATATCGTCCAGCCATCTACTGCCCATCTGACATTTCGTTATCTCTTATTTTACCGGTTGGCTTTCTTTCTTAATCAATTCCCACTTCAGTATCTGGACGGCTGTCTTTTTATCTTAACGGAGTTTCATAGCCGTATGACAGATGAGCAAATTGGTTGTATGCTTACGAACAGTAAATGGTGCCTCTTCAAAACATTAATGTTACTTGAATTCTGTAGCGAACCAGACCACCATCTCCTTCGTGCGAAGACTACAGTGTCGTTATTGAAATGCAGATTTAGATTCTTTCAATTCCTGAAAAAGGGAGGCTTTTTCTAATTAATTTATCAGGAAAGTTTACCGTTCTTAATGAAATGGAAATTGAATGCCTGTCATTAATATTTACATTTCATTGTGATGAGAATACCTGTTCTCATAAGGCTATTACTTAGAAATACTAAAATGTCTAGCGTTTATAAAAACCACTGTCTTCAGATTACTGGATTAATTTCTAGTAGATTACTGAATTAATTTCTAGTATGAGACAAAATCGTGTTTGGATAGTTTTTGTTTATATTTGTTGTATTGGTACAAATCTAAAGCGCCTATAGAAATGCGCCCTCTGTTTTTTTTTGTTTGTGCAAGCTATATAGCTTGAGTTTCAGAATGTCTTATTGATTAGCACCAAAACCGATGGACGATGTCAACGTTAGGTTAGCAAGCGCTTGTTGTCATGACACTTACCTTCCATAGCCCACCATTTGACACAGTTTTTTGTGACATTAATAACACAGCAACTTCATTCTAATCCTCTCCGAATCCGCCTGACAATTACAACGACTCCGTATTGTTTTCCACTTCAGTCGTGTGTATTTTATTCTTGTGACTATTAAGTTATACAATGCATTTTAGTAATATACAAACAATTAACTATTTTCTCAAATGCGTATACATAGAGACATATAGAGACATGAATGCCTTCTACCACACGCATTCCCACTGGTAATCTACGGTGTCGAGCGGGCTCCAATGAAACTTCTATTTTTCCCTATGACGTACATGAGTAGTACAATGCATTTTTTGGCTTCGATGTTTCTCTAAGCATAATCTGTTCCTAACATCTTCCCAGTTACGTGTTCAGCCCATCCAATCTTCTGTTGTATGGCGTGTACGAATGTGTATCTTCAAAAAATGTGAAACTTCACAATCGTTTAGGTGTCCATAGATTCGGAATTTCCAATATCTTCTAAAAGTGAAATGTAATACTAATGATTCGGAAAAGAAAATCTACTATTCCACATTAATTTATGAAACAATAAGCGAATGTCCCCAAATTTCAAGACTTCATCTTTATTTCCGTGACGTGCATTTCTCAAAGCAGTAGAACGTCTTCGTTATCAAGTCCATATTACGGCGGGAAGTAGTTGGTCTGCAGTCTTCGTCGAGCAAAGCAGAGGAGCAGGGTAGTCGCATAAATCACGACAACACTCCTTTAGACTAGTTTGTATTTATGCTGTTTATAGTAATCTTTCTCCTATGTAGCGTAATAAATTTTCTTATATCATGTTGAATCTAGTATCAGCCTTCTAATTTTCAGCGTTTGCTTGAATGCATTCTGATATTCTTAGTTGGGGAACTCAAGCATATTCTGGCACACAATATTAATTATGAGTTAACTGACGAACACGAATACTGGATGAATTGAGTCATCCTAGTTCAGAAACGATTAGCAAGTGGACAAGAAACATTTTGTGTATCAGACATACTGAACAATGGCTCTTTCTTGCAACACTCAGCAATAAAGTATATGTGACAACAAAATATGAATTTACGAAAACATATTTATCTACATCCAATAATATCCAACCTAAAACAAACTATCCAAAAAAAACTTATGAAAAAATTCGAGATAAATGTGAAATCACACGCCTGGTAAATTATGGGCAAAGTACTCCCACATATTATTGACACTATGATTTGAAATTTGTTATTACTAATGAGCTAGAGTGAAATTTGGTACAAATGAGAATGTGAGTACAAGAATCAATACAAAAGAAGAATTAGTCACTGAGTGTGTTCAGCGCCGTAAACGTTCTCATAAGGAGCAGGTAGACTAGTTTCACCAGGCTCGATGCCCCAAATTTCCCGAGCATATTCGGAAATAGTACGGTCAGTGCTGAATTTACCAGTTGATGCAATATTCATCAGCGCCATACGACACCACTTCTGCTGATCACGGTAAGTTTCAGCTACCTGTAAAAACATTGTTAAATATTTTTTTCCATATTAGTTATGTGAAATTAATCTAAAAATTACGAGAGATCCTACCTATAGCTATATAATAGAGTTTGTCAAACCCATAAAAGAATGTGTATAAATTTTTATAAAAGGATAAGCTTCAGCACTGACCAATATTTGTGGCATGCAACATGCATTATTGGTTAACGTGATATCATGGAGATGATTGGTTGGGTGCTCATAAAAAAAAAACAGTACTGCATATTATTGGATAGAAAGGGTGTAGCGGGAGGTACGAGGTGCATCACTAGCTCAACCAAATATATGCTTTCTGCGCAATGCAAGTCCATAACATATAATTCATATAACCCAAGTACATACGAAAAACACGATCAGCGGAATATAATATGCTTTTAGTGAAAAAGTTCCTGAAAACTTCAAAACCCTCATCTACACACATATAGCAGAAAGACGCTATAATGAAGAAAAGACGATCAAGTGGACAGTATGAGAATGAGTTTCACATGATAGATCTATAACTTTTCTTCTCTTTCATAGGATACACACTAGAATTATATACCAATACTTTTCAAAGAGAAAACAGCTTTCCTAAAATAGATGCTTAAAAGCTATTCATTACTTTTGGGAACAAAAATTGTTTAAATCATTGAAAAAATTTCTGAAAAATTTATAAATCATAAAATTATAAATTGTTCCGCTGTTCAAAAACTGACATATTACCTGATGGTAAGAGGGGATCGCCTTTCATGTTTGTCACCACCCATTAGCGAATTGAAAACAAAAACCACTACCACACTACATATTAATTATATATAAATAAAGAAACACCAATGTAAAATGAAAACCTTGTCCTGACATGCGACATAGGCATCGAAATCCGCACAAACGAGAAATCTGTCGTGATGTCGTAGCATGTTTGTGAGATCACACAATTGGTCTGGTTGTTCCGGAGTAAACATACCCGCTTCGATTTGTTCCACAACCTTTGAAATAAACAGTCAAGCCAGACTAATTTTCAAAATCTGAAAATATACATATGCAAAGCACGACGAGTCCGTCCAACCTGCTTAAGTACCGGGCTTTTATTTATGAATTCCTCAGCATTGTACCCACGTCTCTGGAGCTCCTCTACCTGTGTAATAAAATTCGATTTAAGATAAATATAATACAAGAAAGAATCGAATGAAGAGGAAACAATGGATGACGAACTATCTGTGATAAAAAGAAGAAACCAGTAAAGTACCTCTTTGACAGTCATTCCAAAGATGAAAATATTTTCCATCCCCATCTCTTCAGCCATTTCAACATTTGCCCCATCAAGCGTTCCAATCGTTAAAGCGCCATTCAGCTAAAGTAAAATTACACTATGTAAAAAATCCATTACACCTCGTATATGATATGAACGCAAATTTCGTTGTTTTTTATGCAATACACAAAATTAGAAGTACAAAGCAAAGTGTGGAATATACGAAGCGCAGCGCAACACCAGCTCATTATTTAAGACACACCATAAATTTCATGTTCCCTGTTCCGGAGGCTTCCGTACCAGCTGTAGAGATCTGTTCGCTTAAGTCTGCAGAAGGAATTATCTTTTCCGCCATTGACACACGGTAGTTTTCAAGGAAAACAACCTAAAAGCCGATATTTGTGACTACCTAAAAAATTGAAAACCAAAACACTGTAATTATTACCGACTTATTCAAGATAATATAAAGATTTAATATCGACCCAGCCACATTGTTTAATATTTCAAGGCAGAGCATTTTAATAGTTAATTTCAGTTAATACCTTCCAGTTTAATTGAACAACCAACTTTAATCTTATCCCCAACAATAGGATCGTTGTTTACAACTTCACCGACACTTGTTATGAGACGAATTATTTGTTTCGCCATGTGGTATCCAGGTGCAGCCTGTAAAGTATTCGTAAACACACGTCTGTCTATACAATAAATGAAAGAAAATCTATAATAAAATCAATAATTATATAGAAGAGAATCATGTAGATCCTACTTTGCCACCATATAAAAACGTTCTGGGAACCATGTCAACGCTTGGATTTGCTTTAATCCTATTATACAATGCTATGACGTGAAGAATATTTAGCAATTGTCGTTTATATTCATGAATCCGTTTCACCTAAAAATTCGTCACAAATCATACTGCATGTGAACCAAAAGTAGTCTAATACTTACATGAATATCGAAGATGCTAGCTGGATTTACTTCTACATTGTAGTCCTCATTGATATATTGAGCAACACGCATTTTATTTTCCTGTAAAAAAGAATAAGAAATGAGTACAACGTCAAAAACTGATAAATAATTGTAATACGTAGGTAAGAAGAATGAACCTGTTTGACCCGACGGATTTGATCCAAAAATACTGGATTTTCTGCATACTCCTTCAATTTCTTTAAATCATCTAGATTTGTAATCCAACTCTCTCCGATTTTCTTAAACACTACAGTTTGTCATGAACCTCGTCATCATAAGAAAGTCATCATGTGATGCAATTATC
>KN716325.1:204858-224672 GCA_000816705.1 Dictyocaulus viviparus | reverse complement strand
CTCGTCATCATAAGAAAGTCATCATGTGATGCAATTATCATGCGCTATATATGTATATATACATATGTGTATCTACACACTTCAGCAATAACATCAGCAAGTGAAGGATTAGATAGGAGGAGCCAACGACGTGGCGTTATACCATTGGTTTTGTTCTGGAACTTGTCAGGATACATCTCATAAAAGTCTTTGAATCTAAACCGTAGATACTTTAAGATACGAAGCGTATGCTGTAATTATAAAGACGTTCACACGACTCTTAGTTGAAAAAGAAACTAACGTGGAAGATTTCAGTAAATCAGAATGTAAAGCAGCAACTCCATTAATGGCATGTGAACACACGATGCACAAATGAGCCATGTTGATTCGCTTCTACAAAACGGCTTAGTTGAATGAGAGCTACTACATAGGCTAAAAGTTCTAGTCTTACTTCTCCAAACTGATCGGCTTCTTCAACAATTGACATACGGCGCATCCTATCAAAATCACCGGGATATTTTGCTGAAACTGCCTAAAAACAAGTTCTTCGCCAGCACAAGCCAATTTTATATCGTAAAGTGTGACATTTAGAATAAGAACGATAGTGAAGGTAATGTTTGAGCGAAAAGTAAGTCAAGTAACAACTCTCACTTCCATAAACTTCTGGTTTATTTCGTAAATGATCTCCAAATGGCGAGGAAGCATGGATTGAAGCATAGATACAGGCCACCTCTCCAGTGCCTCAGGAAGGAGAGTGTGATTAGTGTATGCAAAAGTTTTAACACAAATATCCCAAGCTTGAGCCCAACTTAGTCCTTAAGAGCAATGTACATAATAATATGTAGAAATAATAAGGCGTCGATTTTTGATAGATTATTGCAAATGGTAGAGAAAATTCGGAAATAAACTTAGCTACCTTCGACATCTACTAATAATCTAATCAATTCTGGAATCCCAATAGATGGATGAGTATCATTCAGTTGTATGGCTACCTGAAAATCTAGCAATTATAATCAACATGGTTGCAGTATTTATGCTTTTGCAAATTCCTAAAATGGCAAACATACCTTGTCAGCAAAAGAGTCAAATTTAACACGAACTGCATCACGACATCCATATTTGCTTGATTTGAAACGGCGTATAATATCCTGAAGCGTAGCAGCAACCAAAAAATATTGCTGCTTCAGGCGAAGTTCTTTGCCAATAAATACCTAAGTTTCCAGTAATATATTTCACCACATACTTCACGTGGGATATCATCTTCAAAGTCTTAAACTGATAGATTTAGATTTGTATACATTGTCATTAGGGTAAAGCACACGTGTGATGTTCTCAGAAAGATTACGGTCCATAACTGCTTGCATATAATCACCATCATTGAAAAATTTGAGGTGGAAATGGTTTTCGGCCTAAAAAATCAAGCGCATTATAGAACGTACATTAAAGGAAATCGTAAGTCGATATCAGTAAAGAACAGACTTTTGCACTCCACAAGCGCAGAGTGTTCACAACATTGTTACGATATCCCGGAACAGGTGTATCGTATGGCATAGCAAAAACTACCTGAGAATCCACCCATTGAGCCTAGAATTTCAACAATGATAAACAATGTTATACAGCATAATCTGTTGTTCAAAAGTAGTACTTTTCTTACCATAATAAAATTAATCCATACTATTAGGTTGGCAAATTGACACCAATTTAAAAGTAGAAATCCACGATTAATTCAAAAAAAATCAACACAAAGTCAAAATGCAAGTTAAAAAAAGTCACAATAATATATCGACAAGAGCAGAACGGCACTGAATACACACAGAGTATAACAAGGAAATATTCAGTTTGAGTATGCAAATTAAGCATATCAGTCATATAAAGCGAGAAAAAAGAGCAGAAAATAATGAATGAAATGTCTAAACAGAACCTACTTTTCCTTTTTCGTCTTTCACAGCTCTACCAAAAAAGTTTACGGGAAGCATGTATTCAGGACGCGCTTTTTCCCATGGGTTTCCAAATCGCAGCCAGTCATCAGGTTCTTCCACCTGTCAATCATTAAGTTTTTCTTATAACACCATATAATTTATCTTTTTGCTGCAATAACTATATCTATAAGATTTTTAAGCTTCAAACTTAAGCTGTATTCAGAAAAGTTTAGTTGGAAAAAGAACTATTAGAGAAATTACTATTTCACATAGATACTTAAATTATTGATATTTACGGACTTATAGAACTCATGTTATAACTGTCATAATCATTTCAATCTATCAATCACAATGAACCTTCTCATCACCTTGATGTATTCTTTTAGACCGTTTTACGTAAATTTTGACTTGTTATAGAGGCCCAATACTCGAGCAACAATGTGACTTTTGTAACATAAATTCGTACAATAACGAGAACTGATGCAAAATGCACGAGTACATATACTTCCTAATTCTTTTTCATACTCCATTAATCGCTACACATCAATCAAGTCATAAAGTACTAAAATTGTCAAATATCCTATGCATGTAAATTATAGTATAATACCACAAACCAGTTTTCTATATATCTGGACATGGATAGCAAACTTTACATAAATATGAAACGATTTTTGAATCAAGTCATACGTTTTAATGTGCAAGCTTCATATATAATACCTGCCATCCATCTTTTATGAGTTGCTTGAATATTCCGTATTCATAGCGAAGTCCATACCCGTAGGCAGGTATACCTAACGTAGCCATCGAGTCAAGGAAACAAGCGGCAAGCCGACCAAGACCTCCATTTCCAAGTCCTGCATCCTCTTCTATTTCTTGCAGCTCTTCAATTTCTAACCCAAGCTAAATAAATACAGCATTCAAGCATTGTGTAAAATTGATTGAAATCTAGAAAAGTAACTTTTCAAAGATCGGCTAATTCTAGAAAGACACTGGAAAGATCGGCTAATGCTAGAAAGTACCTGGTAAAGTGCTTCATCAACAGTGGCCTGTAGCCCAAGGTTCATCATGGTATTGGATAGGGTACGACCCATGTAAAACTCAAGAGATAAGTAATAAATCCTCTGAAACCAATCTTTTTTATTCTGGGTTTTTGTATAATAGGATAATGGAGGATAGTTGTTGAAAATATTTGTTTCGAAGGAGATATAGAAAAAAGGTATGAATTGTGATAAATACCTTTGGATCCTTCTCATAGTAATACTGTTGTGTTCGAATCCATCTACTTACTAAGTGATCTCTAACTGTGTTAGCAAGGGCCATGTAATAGTCCCGTGGAGTAGCAACATTTCGATCCTGACGCACGCTTCATCATATTTAAATACAAAGAATCATTTAAGTCTAAGAAACCTCTAATACAAAGACTAGAGACAGATTTAGTCATCGATATTATTTAACGCTATCAAATCCTATATTTATTTCGAATACATTGACTAAACATGTAAGCATTTATATTTCCCAGCATTACGTTTCATTATTTCACACGTTGGCAACAATAATTCCTAATCAATTATGAATACTAGTCATTAAATAATGTTTAGCAATGAACATTTTCTTTTCAGCTCACCTGAAATAAGCGAAACGCAAGATTATGCCAATTACCTAACAAATATAAGACACTTGGGATAAAAATATTGAATTTTTCAAATGTAATACATATTTAGATATTAACGTTTATAGAACTAACCTTTATTATGGAAAAATGAAGGTGTCTATTGAAAGCCTTCTTGATATTACTCACATTCTCCACTTGTGCTATTCCACGAACACTAATTTGTTTACGGCGGTCATAATCGGTCATCATTTTGGCCATGAAATTTGACGTTAACTTAGTAAATATTTCAAAATATCACTAGAAAATGACACGAAATTGACGATTACATTGACTGCTTAACTGATATGTCACATAAACACGTACTTTTCGGTCATTTTTATCACATTATGAACATAATGTAACCGTGAGAACTGGAATGATAAAAAACATGGCAAATCAAAAATTGGAACTGAAAAAAAAGCTTATTGTCGTTCAATGGTAAGTATGAATACAGTTTCTTTTATCTTATACTAACAACACATTGTGAAGAGATATTGAGAGGAGACCGAGTATACAAAAAAACGACGCTTTCGCTTTGTGCACAGCAAAGCTGAGTAATTACTTGTATAGAGTACATGTTACGATAGAAACGAGACGATCGTCATGACCTTTACCGTTGCATGTTAATGTAATGTCATCGGATAACAATATTGCTTCTTTTTTTTTTGATGACATAATCATGTTGATTTTAGTGAATTATGATAAAAAGCCGATATATTATATCGATTTTGACGTCATATTATAGAATTATTGTGTTATCATACCGAAATGCACAGATTTATATTCGATAAAATACCTTATTTTCTTGATTTCTTGGACATTATTAAAAATGATATCAAAATAACATAATTTGTTAATTCTCTACCATATCATGCTCGTCCTAATAGTGAGCTACATTGTTGAATTGAAGCTCGAGAAGACTGGAAGAGTCAGAAGTCATTCCAAGATATACTATAGAACTTCCTCTTCAGTTCTACTATACCGTCGTATATTCACCTCCCTTCCTTTCTTGTTGATTATGATGAAGCAGTTCGACATTACGTTAACTAGTGTAGGAGCACTACTGATAATAACACGGTGAATAGTGAAGCTAGAATGAATGATGAGACGTCCTCACGCTTCCACAGACGACCAGTGGAACAGATATCAAGGTCTAGGTGGAATTTGAACGAAAACATGAGCGACTGACTCCACAAAGAATAGTGCCAGGCGTGCTAAAATCGATTTGCCCACTCACAGAGTCACAGCCATCTTTCTTAAGTGATACACCCACACAAATCATGTCGATCAGTAACACTGATCACAAGCATTATGGATCGTGCCGATCCTCAATTTAGATGAAAGGAATCAATGTTTGGCATTGTTAGATTATTGAGGAGATGAAGCACAGGATCTGAACAACATTTATGAACAGTTCATTTCCAAATTCATGTATCATTGTCGAATGTGAAGTATGCTGTTTTCTGATTTATTGACGGCAGTAAAACAGTGATGTGTTAAAACCGCTTATTAATAAAGATCTGTCTAGTTCTTCGATAGAGATTTTTGTGTTTCTTGTACGTTTTAAGAATTGAATAATGTAGCTTCATGAGTTCATGAGCTTTTCGATAGAATAATTGCGTTCATTTTACATGGAGTTCAACTTAAATAGCGAGATCCTTAGTGTTCCTTGTCAACTTCGATCAATAATTTGGAAAGAACTGTATGAATAGTGCCATAATTCGTGGTCCTGTTCATATTTTATTTCCTCACTCGGGACCTTTTTGAAGATATATACCATTGACTGCGTGTATAACTCTGTCACTTCATTGACGTCCTATCCAATACCTTTGATCGTTCCGCCACCATATCATTCGAATTTTTCTTGCACATGCTGTCGTAGAGGTGATATCTGCGTTCTAGTGCGTATATTTGCAAATAGCGATCATTGTAAAGTTACCATTTTATATTCTTCTGAATAAATGCTGTAGCAATAAGCCAAGCTTGAATGGATCAAAAGCCTTGTTCGCAAACATTGATCCACGTGCTCATAGATGCAAACACATCGATGGAGAATAGAAATAAATGGAGAATTACCATTTTACTTTGTAACACATAAAAATTGCAGTTATTCAAATTGGATTGTATTACGCTTCACATAGTTTTCTTAAAGAAGTTTTCTTGCGAACTAATAGACGTTCTAGACCTTGAATTTCAGTGCTAAGTAGTTGGTTTCATCACCATTACAGTAGCAGAAAGTTCCGTTCTTTTACAATACGAAAAAACCAATTTCATCAAAGTAGAAGATACTTCTTATGTGCAATATACTGAGTTATCTTCATAAAAATGAACTCTACTAGTCAAATTTTCACCTCACTCGTCATGATCATTCAACGGCTTGTAAGCTATCTTTCACAATTCAAGCATCTAGTGAAAATAGGCATATCATCTGGTTTAATTAAAACGAGATTTACATTTCATTGGATTTGAGAGAAAATTAAAAGAAAGATATGATATCATACGTGGCAAATAAAATTGATGCTTGGAGGGTGGAGCGCCGTCAGCAGCCTTTTGTCAGTAGTGCCATTGAACTGGATATCAGAACCAAACACTCGAAAACAAAACTATGCGGTGAATTGGGCTGTCATCGTACCGAACACATCGGAATATTTGATAGTTGTTGACGAAGATGGCACAACAACTCAAGATGACTTCTCATGACAACAAACTGACTTTTACTCAAACAACCTTATCGAGGCAGTTTGATCTGCCCCTAGCTTTGATCCTTTTCATCATTTAATTTTAATAATTCTCATCTCTCAACGGCACTCATTCTGATGAATGACCTCTAAATTTAATATACCAAATAGAAACAGTATGAATCGAAAATTTCTAGTGAGTTCGGGAACTTCTATGATTGTGAAATGTTCGTAAGAAAACTACTATGCACATTAAACATTTATACCTGGTTTTCATTTAAGTTATGTCTCTATTTCAATCACACAGAATGTATGAAATTTCTATAAATTCATGTTGAACTTATTTATGAGTAAAATTACCATTATTGAAATATGCTGTTATTTGTTCGTCGTTAATTATTCTCAAAGCTGTTTTCTGTGATCTTTGATTTTTCAGTTACTGCCAAAAACTTGAAACATATAGTATTAATAGTCTAAACACATCACGGTCCTTTAACAGATAAACCTATAGGGATTTTCATATAGGAAAATAAGTCAACCAATTTGAATGTCTGAACGAGTCACATCACTGAATCCTGTGATACAGATAGGGTCATCAAATATCACATTATATAACAAGAACACTTTAATGTCCTTCTGAGCTGTGGCTTCTTAAAATTCTTGCTTCATGCCATATGTCATAGAAATCAATAGTTAGTCAGCTGTTCAGAAACGAGATGTTGACGAGAACACGTTCATTCTGATTGAGCTCAAATTTGATTAAAAAAAAAAAAAAGAAAAAAGATTTCATCTTAGTTGCGGTCAATAGTTAGCTGTAATCCATTTGATGACAAAGATTGATCATTGACTAATCCATCCATATAATCATCATTCAATAATTAAAAACAAGTTGTCCTTTGCACGATGGATCACCATTGAATTCTATTCTTTATTTTTTCGATTGCAATTTCTTTTGAGGTTTGGCTCTTTAGACTCATTCAATATTGCCGCTGTTGTTTTCGTTCTTTACTCAAATACATTGTGGCTGTATTTTCTTTATTTAACTTATGCATTAGGAGTGTATAAAATTTTTGAATTCTTCTAATAATTCATGCAGTTACATACGCCACATTTCAAGAACATATGGAATATGTGAGCGAAAATTCCATAGTGATCAAGCTTTATTTAAATAATTGATTCACAGGAATAAGCTGTAATTAATTTCCAACATATCTTTCATTGAGAGTAAAGACAGGAGGACGAAAAATCGCTCTGTAAGTCTGAAAGAAGAGAAAGAAACAAGAAATGAATCAGCGAGTTATATCTGAAGTTTTCCTAAAGGAAGAAAAAATGACGTTATCAACAAACTGAATTTGAAGATTGTAGAATCAGTGCTTATTTTCGAGGTTAATAGACTTTAGATCGAGTTATTTCGTTACCGTTCCTGAACGAGTCATCATTTGTTAGTGAGTAGAAAAAATAAGTTTTATGTATTGAGTTTAGATAACAATCTGTATTCCTACTACGGATAGATTTGGTGCTATAAATCAATGAGAATCACATGAGAACCTAAAATCGTTTATAAATAAGAAATCGATCGATGGAAATCATTTGATCCAAAAGACGTGTAAGAGAAGATATAAGGAAATAGAAATGTATTATTGTGCTATTCAATTGTTTTTGTTTCATGATTGTTTGTTTCTTGATACTTTGTTATTAGCGATAAAAAGAAAAACATATCAGTCTAATAAACAAAGTGTAATTCTTCTCATCACAACGCAAATAACGTTACTCAGCAATACATCTTCATGAAGGTTTAATAATCAAAGAACAATGGACAACGGGCTGAAGATGGGCGTGTTGGCTAATTTAGTTGTAATAAAGATCGGTAATTAAGCATAGCATGTATATTTGTATTAGTTCAGATTTTATTATGACAGTTCATATAAGAAAAATCATTAAGTTAAATGTATCAAAAAAATAAATTTTTGCACGAAACGCAACAAGAACTATGTAGATGTAAAAACAAACAAGATGTTTTCTTTTTTTCTAAACGATCGTGAACGATTAATTGATTTGCAAAAACGGAATATGAAAACGAGTTCAAAAGAGTGTAGAAACTCTTCTTGCCATCATCTGACTACATGACCTAGTAATAAACCAAAAATGAATCAATACTTTGCCATTCCTTCATGATGTCTATCTATCTATTGATTGATTTTCTCTTAAGGAAATATACAAAGCATGGCTAGATAGAAGAGTCATTATTGTGAATGTTCTATGTTTTTGTACTATAATTATTTATAAAAGTAACGGTCGCATTGCCAAAGAAAAGCTTACATTTACATCAAGACGTATGATGTATGATATATTCTTTAAAAAAATAACCTTTAACTAAAACCTGTCAAATTTTTGAAAGCAGCTGAAGATTATTGAAGTGAATTTTTCTCTTATCATCCAATTCAATTACCTCAATAATATCATGTACAATAATTGATCGGTTTTCTTTGTCTCAATAGTAGAGGCTATCCATAAATAATATCATTATGAGTTAGTAAATTACCACCTCACACGCATTACCGCCATCTTCTGTGAGTGGGCGGCTTCAACATGCGCTGATGCGTAAAAGACAGAAGAAAATAAAGTATCACACTCGCACGCTACGTATGAACTTGGCAGCCTTTCAATTCGCTAAGAGTTTGTTCCTCAAGAAACGCAGTTTTTACCTCCTATCAGTATATATAAATACGAACATGTTGTTGGATTTCTACTAGTGATTAGCAGTTGGGAGCAATAAGAAAAATGATAAGAAAATTTCTATTCGTTGAGAAGAAAAGACGAAAAGAAAAAATTTATGGTGAAAGACGTTATTACACTGTTCATATCGAATTTCTTTGAGCTGTACACAAATCGTTTATTAAAAATATCAAAGGAACGTCATGGAGAAAAAATGATGTTGTCAGTTATTCGCTAGAATCACCTCATTGAAATAAAATCACATAAGCCAAACATATTTTACAACGAAAATCACACACACATATTCGACATATTTGTGACGACATACTCCGTTCCATCTGAGTATCTTCGAGAAACATAGGAATTTTGAGGTAAAAGAACCTTTTTTCAAGGAGGTATTACACACAAACAAATCATATCAGAAACAAAACCTCATAAAAACCACATGAAATAAACGTAAACAAATAATTTACAAATACGAAGCAAGTTTTCAGAAGTGAGTACACAAAGCATTAGAGTTTTAAGACGAAGAGGAGTGTTAACGCGAGTGGGTACTTGTTACTGAATCTGATCAATATTTACCACCAGCAAGAGATCAATATCTACCATCGGTAGGTCAAAAAGGTGTATCTAAATGTAAACCTACCATTCTTTAATTGTATAATTTGCGTTTTAAAGTGTTTCATTGAGTTTTTCAAGACATATACAGCTTTCACATCCATAAATTAAAACGTTTTGTTTTTTTTTGACCTAAATTATGCTTCAGCAGAATCCTAATCGTTAATACCTAAATTGCATTAACAGCAACTGTTTATGCAGATTTGGATCATCGTGGGATACGATGGAGGACTCATTCAAATATATTTAACAGTAACATGACACAATTACCTTTTTTATAAATGTGTACAAGTTTATTAGCAATTTTCATTCATTGCTTACGTTAACGTTTCAGAGTGTTTGTGTGACCAAGTTAAAGTCAAAGAAAATTCCGTTAATGCTATGATAATCGTATCGGTATCATTACGACTAAGACTCCCTCTAATGTTGTTTTTCCTACTAAAAATTTCATGTGAACGACGTGATAGGGTAGTCAGAATTATGCCAGTTGAGGGATATAAAGGTATGGAACATTTTGTACTTGGGAGTGAGGTCGCTACCTTCAACAACGCGGTACACAGAGACATAAGTATTCGAAACGACTCAGTGTCGCCGTTTTACAGAATAACGCACGTCATTGCTATGACCCGGAAACCGGATTGGACCAGACTACAGTATCACATCCACTGTGAAGCTCTGGTATTGCTCGAACTGATTATCGATCCCCGTGGAAAAATAGATCAACTACAATCACTATGCAGCACTTCTATCATGTATAACATCAAATTCACATGTCACGATGAAAATTTATTAAATGAAATGACTTGATCTTCACCTTATTTCAAATTATTTTGACTATAACAGTATTACAAGCAGTATCATTCCAGAAGCGTAAAGAACAAGAAAAAACAGAGAAACCAATCATACGTTACGAAATCGATCGATAATCATCTTAAACACATATTTTGTTGTAATCAAATTGGTATTCGATATCTTCTAATGTATTCATAATACAATAATGTGTTGCTTGAAATTGTTTAATGAAAAATAGTAATACAGAACACATCTGACGGATTCTACTTCACTTTAATCATGAGAGAAAAAACAATTGTTTGTTGTTTTTTTCAACATGAGGGAGACAAGAAATGAATACCTTGAACATGAAAAAAACGTTGTGTTGACGATGATCATTTCTTACCAAATCCTCTTGCACTAAGAATTGCCAGACGCTTTAGACTAGTTCGTTTTGAGTTAGGATCCTCCAAGTTCATATACTCATTGATACCCTCGAAACGTTTTTGTCTAAGCTAAAAAGAATTCATGTTTAATTAAGTCTGCCAGAAATATTCTAAAAAATAGAACTAATTTGAAACTCATAGATGAAAATAAATAATGACTGGTATGACTGGTATGACTGGAATGTAAAAAAAATCTCATCAAATCATTTCTTTACATGACTTATATTCATATTTAACTCTTTGTTTTTTATAACTTGGGTGTTGTTGTTCTGTGTTTTTTAAGAAAAATTTGGCGTGGTAGTTAGTGATTTTACTAGATATATGAGGACTATGAGGTATACTCTTTTTTCTCTTACGCTGATCCAATGGCATCCTTAGATTTACTTGTTCGTTGTTTTTGTATCATTTTTTTACTTAGTTTCCTCTGAAAATCATACGCGCTACTTGCAGATTTCTGAAAAATTTAGCTTAAAAAATTAAGAGGGGGAAAATAAAAACACTTAATGTGGCTTGTTTGTAGTTTTACAACAGCTCATCAACCTGCATCGGAGAATTACTCGATGTTGAGAAATATACTATTATAAATAAGTCGTTAAAAAAATCCTTTCTCTATTTTTCCAATGTCAATTATTTTTTCTAGCCAACGTTCCTGTTGACAAATAAAAGGGCATCTGAATGATGGTAGTTTGGCTGGCAACAGATGATTTTTCTCCTCTTCAGCCGTAGCAATCACAAAATTTGATTCTGATACGTTCTGTTTCACTACGACTAGTCCCAGTATTTGTCTCAAAAGACTTCGTCTGCTTTTATATTAGCCAACAGATCAATAAGATTCCGGAGATAGGCAAGACAATTTTGCTGGACCAAAAGAATGTTTACGAGGCTCTGCCCGTATAAATTTCAAATATTGAGATTCAAAAAATGATTGGTGAGATGAACAACTAGTAATCAACAGCATTAATTAAAAGTGGATATTGCTTTTCTTCTTTGTTTTCCTTTCCTGGTTTTACGATTAGCAGCTTTTGTTCTTTACTTTGAGCTTTTTCAATAAGCTATTGAGCACACTCGCGTTCACTAATCAGATAATAATCAGCATTAACTCAAAGCTTTGCGAAAATGCGCCATCCATTTGTTGTCTGTCCTAGTGTTTCAATGGTAATGGTCCATAAATCGACTTAAGAGGACCTGTTTGTGGCCATATCAGTGCGACTTATCTTACCAGGTTATTTTGGTACCAATTCCTACTCATTACTAAAGGATGGAACGCTTGGTTGGCTAGATGGGTGTTGTGTTTCATACATTGTTGTTGAATAAATACTTTCCTCATCATGTAAACGATAGTATAACCAAACATACCTCGTCATGTAACCTTCTAAGATTTTCTCTCATATTTTTACCATCCAAAATGTACCTCATGATCGGCATGCTTGGATAGTGAAATCGTTTTTCTAGCTCGTCTGAAAATCAGCGTTTTAATACCGATCCACTAACAGATATGAATAAAAGAATAACGAGACATTTTGTATTTTCACAAATCATTTAGATATAGTGCTGTCCCGTATAAATTCATACTGGTAGATCATGATAGTTCAAAATCGTGAAGATTTCCACATTATTTTCTCGTTCTATCTAGACATCTTTTTTTAATTCATAGAGGAAGTCTTATTTCTACACTAAATCTCTTATAATAACGACGACGTTTCTTTCATAAGCTAATACAAGATCGTTGAGATTTGGGTTTCACTTCAGCTTACTTTTCAGCGATTTTTCCTTCTTCAAAGCTATTCTTAATCCAGACAGCATTCTTAATATTAAAGTAAATAGTTTAATACAATTATTTTCTCTACAACAAGTTTCGGCAACGAACTCTCATCTCATCAGTGCTCCTTACCTTCCTACATGATTCTGCTATGCTTAGAAATCTCATGCAAAATTTGCTATCATTTAGTGTTGACTGTGGATGGAAAATACTATCATATTCGTATCACTCGTCTATGAAAGATGTCCAATCTCACTGCAGATTCCTTAGAAAGCTATTATGAACTCATTCTATGCTATATTTTCTTCCAGCGTAATATAACAATAATTGGAATTCGTAGTCTTCTGAATATTGGAAGAAAGCGCTTGTATACTCAGAAAGGCACATCTCAAATTGTCCTCAACATATTGCTATATCAAAATAGTACAGTACTGAAGACCTGAAGTATTTTTGTCCAGTGGCTTACGAATGTGTTCAACCTTACTGAAACGCTTCCCACTTCCCTCATACTTGGAGGATGCGTTAAATTCAAATGGTATTTGGTCATTTTAACGTCCTTATTAAGAAGCTTAGCTTTCAAATTCAAAGTAGTTTCATTTCATTCTTAATACTTATAAACTAAAACAAATTGAGGGCAACATTACAAAATTACGAAAATAACGTAATGATAGACCTCAAAAGTGTGTATTTGCTTATTTGAATATGGATATACTAAAAAGACTGATATGATTATGTGAGTGCTTTCCACAGAAGTAGAGAGCAAGAGTGAAATTTCAGTTAGCTAAAAAGAAACAAGGAAGCCTCTACCTCTTGTCATAGAGAAGCTGAGACGATTATTCATCATTAGATTAAATATCGATGCCGATTGAGGTCAAATATGAAGGTCTCTTTGAGTATTTTAAATATACAAGATACAGAAAAGAGTGATGATTTTACATTTAACACAGTTTTAAAACACATTATAAATTCTGCCACTAAAATTCAGTTTAATATCGTATGAGGTATGATGTGTGTTTATGTTTTTTTTTAAGATGAATTTGAATTATCACTCAATTTTTCCTCTTTAGGTGAACTTACACTCATTCATGGATTGTGAAAAAACCTGAGCAACGAGCACACAACAGACGGCTGACAAATAAGCGAGCATTTTGTCTGAAATAAAAATTTGTCGAATTTAAAAGAAAAAAACTTCTACCAGAAATGACTAGATTATTGTGGAAGTTGAAAAAGAAATTCCTGAAGAGAAGCAGAATGATTAGATGTATTATGAATAAATGAGACCATCAAAAAAAAAAATGTAACATGTAGAATGAGGCGGAGGATTGAGTGTGAGTTCGACAGAAAAACGATACGTTAATTGATCCAGTATATCGTAGACCATATGGAACGAAGATAGAAAATATTTTCGTTGTTTTAGATGTACTGTGATTTTTTTTCAGACAAAAGCAAAACACTTTACAAAAAAAATGTATAAGAGAAAACAGAAGATTTTGTAGAGTGAAATGATCAGTAATTTTATTCAGCTTCACATATGCCGCATTTAAGAAATAAAATTTATTCTCCAATTAACTAACTCTACAGCATCACTCAATATTTTTTGAAATGAATTTCTATGAAAATTCTTCAGTTGTTCTACGTGTTCAATTACAAATAGTTACGTGCAAGAGGGAAATTTCAGAGAAATCGGAAAAAATCTAATGATGTCCTTTATGTGGCTAACAATGAGGTTGCTTAAATGGTTATTCATTTTGGCGAACGTCTCGACAAATATACGAGGTTAAATAAAGGTCGGTAAGATGTGGAAGAAAAAAAGAAAACTAGCTGCATATTGTTAAACTTGAGTGAGATTTCGGAAAAGAATTGTTTTCTGAGTAAAATTTTGGAGAAGATTCTTTTTCCATAAAGGCTATGAACCTAAAGTGCAGTGTAATTCTTTGAACAGATAGCTGAATATCAGAGAGAAGTGATAATATTAGTAGAAGAGAAAGTGGTCCTCTGTTTGACCTCGGTTTCCTCATTCGAACGTTTAACGTGTTACAATATAGTGAGAACTCAAAAATCTGTCTGTTGAAGGAATGCTGTTCAATTCGGATAGTACATGAAAAATATATATAATTTCCCGCTTATATTGTCAAAAATGATTATCCCACTGAGGTAAATCGATTATATGGTAGCTAATGAGGATATATATCTCATCTAATTATTCGATCAAAACTTATGAAGTAGATGTTCATATCAATATGGAGCTAGAATCTGCAGCTCATCAAAAGAGAATCGTACGTTAATATGAAGCCTCGGAATTGATTGCCATGTGTTTCCTTGTTAATTGTTGTAAATCTGATATAAATTTTGTTAAGTAAAATTTACTACTCATCAGAAATGGTACTAATAAGAAATCTCTTATATATCGTAGAAGAGGTTTATGGCAGATTCGCTTAGGAAGTGAAGTGAGGGAGCTTTCTTCAGTGAAGAAGCATGTCAAGGAGGAAGCTATACAGGCTTATCTCATTTCTTAATTTCTTACTGTTTGCGTTCAATATAAACAACGAAACACTTGAAGTTCAAAAAAAGGCAATATAGTGAGCAGTGTATATTAAAAATCGGTTGAGTATTGTGGTAAAAGCTTACTGTTCTTCAGTATTACGTGTATTATTTATAATCAAATGAATTGCTTTGGTAATGTGACTTTCCTTTAGGCACCGATTATTGCCAAAATTATCAATGATTTTGGATTACTGGAATAAATATCAGATCAAAAAAATAGTTGTACTAATTACATCTAATAACTACACTTTATCCTCAATGGATTAAGCTCAGAAATTGAGGCATGTTGATGGCTGATGTCAGAATACGTTAACGAAAGAGAGAGAGATTCATGAAGTTGAGGCTTTAAGTTCATTCCTCCGTAATTCGATCGCTTTTGCTATTTTCGCACGACAAATTTGCTTATTCTAAATTATTATTTGCGACGTTCGAAACTTTATGTCAAAAATACATTGATTTGAAAGTAGATCAAAAGCATTAGAGGCGAAAAAAGCTGTTTTTAAGATATGTAAGCCGACTGATAGACAATGGTTCAAATTTCATTTCTGTAGATAGTAGACTTTATGACACGAATTCGATTGTGTTGTCGAGGGATTTTACGAGTGAAATTCACTCACTTGTTTACCTTTATAATGGACGTTTGTATACACTTGATAAATAACAATTAAAGTAATATGCTTAAATTGTCGTAGGTGAAACAGTTATTGATGATTTTAGGCTTCCCAAAAATCATTGAGAGATAATGATAGAATGTTTATATCCATTTTTCGTTGGACTGCTAGAAATGTCTTCTGTTGCAGAGTGATTCCACACTACTTTTACTATTTTCGTCCATTTCCGTTATGCATGAAGGGTTCTCACTCAATTTCGAATAGAATAGTTACTGTAACGTTTTTCCATCTGAATGTTAACTCACAAACCTATAAAATATCTAAACTGTCATACGATTTCAATTCAACGTCTACATACCTCAGGCAATAATCTAACACAAATTAGATTGAAGGAAACAAGAATCCATGGAAAATTTTTTCAAGAGAGCTGTGTGGCGTTCTCTACTCTTCGTTGTTACTTACGCGTTGTTGTTCCGACTTCATTGAAAAATAGAGTTCATAATACTACTCCGATACGATACAAGTTAATCAGAACTACGATTAGGAGAAAACATTTCAGGACAGAATCCTCAGAAAATAAAAAAATAGTTTAAAAAAAACCGAAAAAATAAAAACGAAGGGCACATTCGTTTTTGGAGGTATACAGTTTGATCTACCAAACAGCTACTCCTCATACGCATTGTGAGAATGTGTCAGTCATTTATTGTTTTGATCTTCGTAGTGATAGAATACATCTTCAGAAGAAGTTAGTCAGTTAAGTAATTCATAATTATCCTTCATCTCAAATAGGAAATTTTATGATGTCATTGTAGTTGTGATGGTGAAAAATAAACAATAACTGAATTTCTGTTCGTAATCTTCAAATGTGAATTCAACACCGTACTACTTACTAATCCACACCGGATCACAACGTATCAATCGGATTAAGACCCCGGATTATCACGTCACAGCATTCATCAGAATGTAACTTATTCCGATATAATAAAAGCGCTTTCAATAGAGTTAGGAAAACAAACAATTAGGGATGACTACCTGTTTATAGATGTAAATTGTACAAGATCTTTTTGATAGCTTTATATATCCACGAGAAGCGCACGAGAAGGGTCCAACTATGACACGAGGGTCTGGGTACTGCATACGCGAGGTCAAATTTGGTTCTAGACCGATCAAACCTTCCATACTTCAAGTGTCGGTGCTTTAGTACTAGAGCAATTTGGATAGATGAACAGCACTGACTCATCAACAGAGAGGTCCTTTTGACCCATAGACACCACTCCCTTTTCAAACACCGCGATAACAAGGCAGCGGATGAGTGACGCATCTTCACAAATGAACTAGATTACGCCAATGATTTTCCTTATGCTAGAGTTAAAGTTCATTTGCAATTCAACGAAAGAAGCACTATGTTATGAGGGCATGAAAACACTCATATAAGAACTGCATTGTACCTCAGTAAATGTAGAAATATTTGATTTGACTCAAGGTTTAGTTCGAATTTTTCAAAAATTTTCACTAATAAGAACATATGGTATAATTTGATAGAATAAAAGGATGCTGCTGGTCAAAAAACTTCTAAGAAAAGAAATTGTTTCCATCGCTTAAGAGACTTCTGAATATTTACGACAATTTTAATCACACAGATATAGGTAAAATTAGCATTATCAATCAATACATCAATACATATTAACAAATAGTTTAAGTTAATCAATAGATCACCACGTAGTGAGCAATTATTCCTTACACTATGCAGATTGTAGGTCAATTTTCAATCTTGTGCTATATTTGAATTTTCTATATCAAACTCAATGAAGTGAAAAACAAAAACAGTTCGATGACTGAGTGAAAAGCAAAGGAGGTATATTAGCATAGGCCTGAATAAATTGTATAATTTACAGTTTAGATGAAACTGTTACTGAAGCATGAGGAAATACACAAGTTGCTAATAATTGAGGAAATCCCGGATTTAAGAAATCTTATCTGATGATGGAATTAAATTACTTCGTAGGAAGAACGTTACTTAAATTAGACGCCAGGAAAAAAAATCATTGCGTTTAATTATTTGCTTAGATAATGCGAACGAATCGATGGTGTTAAATTCGCGTACTTTTTGTATACTGAGGGAAAAATCTTTTTGACAGTCACAAAGCAGTTGTGGAAGGTTTCCGTTAGTTTCGGAAATACGTTCACAGATTTATTGAACTCAAAAATTTGCAATAATGTAATGTACTAATTAAAGTATATAAAGAAAATAAAACATTAAGTAGTAGTAGTAGTAACTCAAGAAAAAAAAAAAACGAAACAGTTACTCTGCCGACGAGGAAAGAGTTGTGATGTGTTGACTCTGAGACCGCAATCCTCACTAGTTTTCTATGAGTGTTTTTGCTTGACAGAATATTTATTCTAATCAAAAGCAACTATTATTAAAACTAAAAATTTACAATGGAAAAGTAATTTTGAGCTCCATTAATGCTTCGATAAATGATTGCTAGGTTTCTTTTAGTTATATTAACAATAAAAAGCAATTGCGTAGAATTTACTGTGAATGATTCCTCAAAATTCAAAGTGGAGATTTCGTTTAGATTCGCGTGTGAATTCTCATTCTTGTTCGCCTTTGTTTATAGCCGCAATTAACTTTCTAATAGCTTTCATAGTAACGTGTGGGCCTCGAATGAGACCAGTAGTTAACGGAGTTACGGATTTACTCCAGAAGATGAAGCGTTTTATATGGTAGAACAAGCATTAGACAAGTGAGTTCTGCTTCTTAATCGTTAGGTACTAGGAACGAATACGTGAAAACTACTGGGGTCCTGTGCGTGGAAAGGTTAGAAGTTCGTGCTCTACTAATTGCAATAAGCTTTAAACAAATGACATAACTAACTCAAGTACTCGAAAAACCTTAACGACGCGATAAAATCCAGGAACTTTTTTATTCTGAAAACTTTTCAAGCGAAAAACTGGAACGATGTAAGCATAATTGGTATATGGATTGCACATACATTTGATAGTCGCAAAATAATGAATGACAGATGACGGAAATATCTCAGTGAAGTTGCTTTGACTTATTACTATGTCACTGCTGTAATTGGAAGAGGATAATATGCAAAACGAGGATAAGAAAGTTACTAAATCATTAGGTAACAAGACAATTGAGTAAGCATCTGGGAGTCTCGATTCATTTATGAGGAACAGCGCAATATTTGACGTGCTTAAGCCTCGACTTGAAGGCAATCTTCGAGAAGCTGAAACTCGTACCTTACAACGGATGTTACATTATGAATGCATATTTTTTCATGGTAATCGTTCTCAAAAACAACGAGCAATAAATAAACGGTGCCAGATAAAAGCTTTGGCTGACGTGTTTCCGTCCAATAAGATTCCATTTATATAAGCTATGGGAATACCTCTGAGTTTGATTTTTTATCACTCTTCCTTTTCTACGCCATTTAATAATAATATTAATGAGGTTGTGTTTTATATGTGTTGTATCGTTATATTTTAAGATATTAAATACTTTTGAAGCTTAATCTCAAACTTTTAAAAGTACCTAGCAATTTGGAAATAAAAAAAAGTTTTCATTTATAAGCGTTGGTTGTTTGTTTAACGATGACATTTATTAAATAATTATTTTTATTCTATTATTATTTTTTTGTTTAGAAAAACGGTCTTTTCATCTGATGGGTTTCAATTTTTTTTGAAAAGGTCTGTTAACTTTTTTTGATATTGTCATTCTTAGTACAATACAACACGAATCGTGAAAGTCTCGCTAGTAACTCCACAGTTCGATGAGGATATTGGTGAGGAATTGAGGAATGAAAGTGAATCAATACAAGGTAAAAAATATTACTATTGTAATCCAATATAGAAAACATTTGCTGCGCATGAACTTTTGCAGTTTCAGCGAGTTGGAAAAGCTCTAATGGGATTGATTGTTGGGTTTCCACTTGAGAAGTTCGGGGAGAATTTTGAAATGCTTCATTGATGTCAAATTTCGAAAGGCGAAATTTCTTTCGTGCTTTCTTTCTTAGACTTAATATTAGTCTAATGTCAAAGATAAGCTCATCACAGCCTATCACTGATTACGGATCTCTCTTAGGCCTAGCTAAAACATAATTACGCTCGCAAG
>KN716325.1:185804-204758 GCA_000816705.1 Dictyocaulus viviparus | reverse complement strand
TGTTCGATGAGGATATTAGTGAGGAATTGAGGAATGAAAGTGAATCAATACAAGGTAAAAAATATTACTATTGTAATCCAATATAGAAAACATTTGCTGCGCATGAACTTTTGCAGTTTCAGCGAGTTGGAAAAGCTCTAATGGGATTGATTGTTGGATTTCCACTTGACAAGTTCGGAGAGAATTTTGAAATGCTTCATTGATGTCAAATTTCGAAAGGCGAAATTTCTTTCGTGCTTTCTTTCTTAGACTTAATATTAGTCTAATGTCAAAGATAAGCTCATCACAGCCTATCACTGATTACGGATCTCTCTTAGGCCTAGCTAAAACATAATTACGCTCGCAAGCCTGAAAGACAGGTATTTCTCCCATGGTTAGAATTTCAAGTGGGAGATATTTCAAATAACTTAATCACACTTTCAATGATTTTACTATGAAGAGGGAAAAGCTGTTTCTGTGGATGGCGATGCTTAAGACAATGTTTCAACCTAGATGAATATAAAATTTGACAAGCTCAATACAAAGAGAAGTTTATAGGTTTTCAAGACGTTACTAAAAAACGTGGTTTGATAATTTTGCTAACGTAAGACTTTATGCAAAACGTTTATTCGATGTTTTCCTTGATGATTTTAGGAGCACTAATTTACATTTCTTCTTCAAAGGATTCAAATTCAAGCTTATATTTTGTTTACGAGGTTTCATTTTCAGTGAAGTATTAGAAGCTGATAGTGTGGAAAATAGTAATTTAGGTAAATTTCTCATATAGGCTTGTTGTTTTCGTCATGTTTACATATACTGAAAACATTCTTAAAGCTGAAAGAAATTTTTTTCATTGGTTATTTTCTAACTGAATTGGAAAAGTTGCAATGCAGTCAGTAGATGTACTTTTATGGAATTTAATTTTTCACTTTCATAAAATTGAATTGGATTGATCGAAGTGACATAAATGATCGCTGTTTTTCTTATATTTATTCAAATTAATACAACATTAATAGTCAATTTAAACAACACAATACTTTGTCCTTCGTTACTAATTCATCGCCTAATGTTTCAATTGTTTCTGATGGATAGATAGATATCTTATCAACTTATCGATAATAATAAACCATTGCCTGAAGGGTTTTTGTTGATTAAACACTCATCGGAAATGTTGGTAAGCCCAATCAATAAGTCACTACATCAGGCCAATTTCATTAATTGAAGCTTCTTCTTATTCAAACATCAGTGACGCTGAATACTTGAATACAACGAAAACTGAACGGATATTTATGTGTATTGTTGTCGTTTCTAAACGACAATGCAGTACTTGCAATGACTAAACAAGTGAGTGATCTAATTTGACTCCTTCTTAAGGAAATTTGAAGGAACGTTGTCAACGATTAACTTCTATCATTATAGAAGTAAAGCAATTTTTAGTGGAATTTTCTAAACAGCGCTGATGTTCAATGCTATCTAATATTAATATTCGAGTTTTCCCTTGAACGTATTATCTGCACAATTTGGACACAACAAGCGTTCCACGAATATTTCTGTTCTACATAAGAGCAGATCAAAAAGCCGATCAATAATTGCTAACATCCTATTGGAATAAAGTCACTAGAAGAGAATATTTTTGTAATCTACAAGGAAAGATGATCTCTGAGAATAACAATGAAAACGTCTGAACATGGCAGTATGACGACGACTTCAGCAAAACTAAAACTACGCTGACAAATCTTTTTCCTCAGCATTCTGAACACTGGCACATTGAACTCTGCTGTCATGGCTGTACATGCTTAAACATTGATAGCTTTGAGCAGCTAACAATCTGCAATATTAAAAAAAAACTCTAAAAATTGATAATCTTCATGGGTTCCATTAACGATCCATGAAAAAATGCACTCAAAAATTTCTGTATTTAATTGAAAACTCTCTACCAAAGGAGGTCACACGTTGTATACGGTAAATAGTTGGTGATTTGAAAACGTGTCGTACAAAAACGCTTCAGAAACATCACATTAAGACTGACACATTTGAATGAAATGATTACTGTGAATAACTGCTTGTAATTATCCATGTGAACTTACAATTCCAGAAGTATGCCACAACCGTAGAAGCCTCTAGGAAAACCACGACGACATTCCGCACTTAATAGCAAGCAGAATAATTGGTTAAGGAAGAAGATGGGTTTGATGATGTAGAGAAGATTCCTGATTAATACTGAATCTTCTCTATCTTCTTATATATATATATCTAATAACCAATAACATATAGCATTATTATAGGGCTTCGATAGGCATTTTTACTATTCCAATAATAATAATTTTTGCTCAATATTTCAATTCCAATAATCTGCTATACACTTTGATAACCATAAACTCAAAGGTTTTCGTTTTCGCTTTCTTTCGTATGTTATAAAGAACGTGCTTGGAAAATCTACTATGATATCAAGAAATTTCATGTCTTTTAACAGTTAATTAAAACATAAATCACTCTGCATAAATCCAATGGAAGAAATAAGCCTCAGAGTTTCAATAAAAACCTTTTTTCTACCTCTCTTTGTGTTACAGTAGCTAAACGTTTATTACTTCGTTGATCTCTTAAGGTGTTTCCCTATAGCATGAAAATAAAGTTGTTGCGTAGTGCTTTAATATGTCTAATCCATTGAGAGTCCAACGAGAATAGCGAGGTTATTGAAAGAATACATGAGGACAATTCATGACTAATTGTTATAAATGCTAAAACTAATCCGTTAATGTACGGGAGCAACACTCTGTTTTCCGGCCACCTAAGCTTTTCCTAATAACTACAAAGAAGAAATAAATAGCAATACTCTATGTGAATCCATTTCGGCTTTTTCAAATGTATACTGCTTACAAAAGAGTTACGTAGTGGACGTTCATAGACAAATTCAGGCTTCTGACATCGGGGATTAGATACAAGAATAATTTGTAAGAATAAACAGTGCTGTTCTGATGAAGACCGTCGTGATCTGACGCATCTATCAAGGATACATCTCAACCATGCTTATCATTCTGCTTTATACTGCTTGTGAATATCTGATGCTTATTATATTATCACATTTCATGTTGCTTGTGGAAATCTCGTAGTTATTTATTACAAAAATGTGTGCAGGTTTAAAAAACATGAATAAAGACAATAGAGAGTATTACGACGTTACAAAAAAACCACCAGAAGATGTTTCAGAACCATGAAATCTGCTATTTGCCGTAGAAATTATTTCATCGTTGGTTGAGCATAGAAAGATTCAAAGTTTTTCACGGACTTATGAATTTTTTTTTAGCAAACACAGCAGTTTATCGACAGCTTACAACCTCGCTGTGATTCAGAGGGGTTCTTATATGTTGAAGTGATAGTAACAACGAGAGTTCAACTCTTAACAGGATTCTCTAAGAAGAAGTTCGATGATTCCATTCCTCATAGACACCTAGCTGATAATAAACATATGTCACAATTCAACAAGGGTCTAACAGTGCTAAGCGATTATTCCCTATGCTTCAAAAATCCAAAAGAATATGAGGTTACAAGTTTTGCATCATTAGCGATATGAAGGGATCTTCTAACTCATTCGTTGCGCTTTTTTGTTGCACGTAACATCAATCCTAACACAATCACATTCGAAACGAATGACATCACCAAATGTCAACAGTAAATATTTCCGCCAGTATTATTCAGAATTTTTGAAGTTTTGTTGTTTTACACAGTAATTATTGTTAATTACATACAGAGTGATGTGAAAACGTTATGAGAATATCAATTTCATAGCGTTAGAAACTAGTCAAGTTGTAGTCGTATTGTACCAGTCAAGTTTTTCAATTAAGTATAAGTAGAAAAATATCTGATGAGTTGCCCAGGATGAGTTAATCAAAGGAGTGACTGGATTATTTAAGTCGAAGCTGGAGAAAAATCAGGATCATTATCATTTCAGTGGAAATACCGACATAGAAAACAAAAACTCCTTAAAAAGCAAATACTTTTCAAAAAATACGTTTTTCGCTTCTATCGTTTTCTTCATATACAATATAAGACGGTGATCTTCAAATGTGGAGGTCAATTTCCTCCTATTGACCTACTAATGACACTCATTTCCAGAAACGAAAGCTTTTCCCAATGTGTTACATCAAGGCTTTTGATGTTGACGGTTAATTAGGTTGTCAGAAGATAATCCATTACATAATTTTGATAATGCGATGTTTTTGATAACGTTTATCTTCAAAGGTTATGTGGATTAGATGATAAAAAGAGCAAAAAGTAAACACTTTGTCGTGTCACTTCCTGATGATACTGCATTAATTAATAGATATTGATAATATAGAATGCTAACAGCATAGAGGGAAGTGAGGGAACAGCATATAGGGAAGGTAATGTGTATCCTTCCTCTAGGAAAATCGATCTGTTCTTTTTTTTTTGACAGAGAAAATACAGTCAAAAGATAAGAATGCAACTATTCACTTTTCAGGCATCGCTCTAGAATTTCTTTTAGTCATTAACAATTTTGGTATTTGGTTAAACTAATCAGTCTTTTACTCACTTCAACTCTAACGTTCTTAATGTTTTCTATTTTAGAACGAAGACGAATACAGAGCTTGTTGTAAATAAATCTAATTCGAACTTTATCGACTGCCTAACAATCAGTTATCAAAAAGAATGCTGCAAAGTCTTATGATGTCTTGAAGCATTAGAAAATGTATCGCATGCCCTAAGTACAGTAATCTTTCAAATTCAAATCCAAGAGAATTGTAAATCTAAAAGTTTCCTTTAGGTTGACATTATCGGTTAAGTAGGAAACGAGGGATGAAAAAACACCTGACATCATCAGAACAGAATCCACTATTGAAATAATGACGTTAGCCTAGTCATTTCAACTTGAATTCTCCAAAATCGACATACGTCTACAGAATTCGTTTACAACATAACGACAAAGAAAGTGGTAGCGAGGAACGTATTTTACATCAAGTACGGTATGTACATTGAAAAATACGGTAGATTATGATGTCAAACGAAATGTCATTACGTTTCACTACTACTATACAGTTTTTGAGTAAGCATTCTAGTTCATCAGTAAATCTTTGAAGCGCTACTGAGTATAGGCGAGACTATCGGACAATGACCATATCTAAAACTAACTCGGTAATGTCTACGGTACAAAATTTCGCGATGTAATTGCAGCTGTTCATGAACGACATGTGAAATGAATGTCTGGGTAGCACATCTTCAGTGTTCTGTAAAATCCAATACATTTTTCATCTGTTCTTTCAGCTAATGTCGTCCATTATACTGCCCGTTCTATGCATTGTGAATTTTGCGACTTTCTTTTATCATACAGAAAAAAAGCGTTTTGGCGAGAATTATATCATAATGACATGAGTTACAAGCTTAATTTATCTACATGTCCAAATTTAGAACAAATTGCTTTTTTCAATAGACATAAGGTTTTCATATGCACTCCTTAGGCGCAGGCATAGCTTGAGAGTCATCGAAATTCGACCATATAAGCTTATTTATAGGTCAGTTTTTTCTGTCAGATTTCCCCTTATCCCAGGATAATTTTCATAGTGATTCTTTGTTTTTTAATATTTCTCTGTTTACAGAACACTTTTTTTTCGCTTTTTACATCTCCCGTTCCATATCATGTTTGAAAGCTACAAAAATTTAACTGTTAACAGAACTGATGAAGAAGTATAATAATCGTAACAGTATCCTATTACAGAAACTTTTGAACTCGTCCACCATTTCGAATTCATCTTTTAAATTTATTTGATCTACTTTATCTGATCTTTCTTGCTTATTGTTACCATGGATCTACATATATAGGGTACGGTGATTATCCAGTACTTTGAATGCGGAAAAACACTTGTAGGACTGCATAGATACTTTTTAATGAATAGATCAGTTATTTAATGTGAAAGTATATGTGATGTACATTGTGGAAGAAAACTGATGAAAAATTCATTTGAGTCGTGGCATCAAATAAGAAAACCAATAGAAAATTAAAGGTAAAAAGTTGTAGAATGTAAATCTTTCTCACCTATTTTTGATCTACACTACAAACCATGTCCTGTCAGGCCTTAACCTGATAGTTCTACATATTATACCATACATAGAGATACTTTTCGCATCATTCACTTAGCTTTTCTTCCTTTTCTTCTATTGTTTTTTTTCTTCTATTATACTGTTTGCATTTAAGGTAGCGCTATGTTAATTGTATTACCGATATGACGTTGTTATTATGTGGGTATATTCTTATTATGCTAATTAATATATTTTATGGAGATATAATTATTCAAATCTGAAATACACCCACCCAAGTTTGAGATAAATATCGAGTTTTAATAGCGTTATGTAAAAATAATGTCAACAACTATCTAAATCTACAAAGTATTGACGCTTATGATCTACTGATAATGAAATGAATGAAGAAAAACGTGACACACTGCTGTAAGAGATAAAAGTACACCGTCATCTTCTCTAATCCAATGAAAAATTGCAAGCTTTATTGACTAATCAATAGTCGTAGCAAAACAATAATTGGATGGAATCCAGAATACTCAACTTTTTTCCTCTGACTTACTTAAGAGTAATAGATATAAGTTGAAACCACTTTAATATTACATATAAGAAAAACAACCACATAATCTGAGAGCGAGTCTAGTGCGAGTGCACTTTAAGCTTCTTGCAATAAGCTAGATTTGTAAATAGTTACAAGCAGCTTTTGTAACTCTATGGATCTTGTTAATTCTCAATTCCTCAGTTAAGAATTTGTTCATCAATTTGCAGAAGCCGATTGTAAAACATTGCTATTGTGTACGAGCAATGTCGCAACAATTTCCTTGTACTGCTTTATCAACAGGTCAACTCTTAGTTGGATTGTTGTGTTCTTTGCTTCAACCAAGGCTAATGCAATCCAAGTCACATATATCTATTCAGATATAGGCTTACTATGAAGTGCATATCTTTGTCAAACTTTCATAAATACCCCACCCATGGTAGATGATCACATCTGATGGTGTCTTAGTCGAATTCATTAATTCACCTAAGTGATGCTCTTTCCAATTGTGATGCCACAGTGACATTAGTGCCAGATAATTGGTTGTCAAGACTATTGATTTGCATAACTCAGAAGTCTATTCTAATTTGACGTTTGCTTTTCCAACCTGCACCTGCACATTCTCATATTCAATTAATATTTTTTGCATATTACAATTTGTTACATGATTGAATTGAAATTGAATTATTTGTTTTGATTGCCATTGCAGTATACGGAGGACACCTTGAACAATGGTCTGACACGCCGCAGGTCACTTCCGTTCTCAGGCCTACCAAGTTAGCAGGTTCTTTAGGGTTAGTAATTGAGTAACAAAAAACTTTAGGAGGGTAAGTAGCTTTAACTTAACAAAAAGTGTTTACCTCTAATCAATGTAAAGACCATTCGCTATCATTCACCCTCAGGATATCATAATGTAGCCGAAATCTCAAAAATATTGGTCACCACTGAAGATATACTTGTCTTATGTGCAACAGAGCAAAAATTTTTCATTTACTGAGGTCATCAAATTTTTCCTACCGTACAAAGATAGCTAATCAAATAGTTATCTATTGAGGCCTCAGTGACCGACCTTTGTAGATCACTTTTTTCTCAACTTCAAATTTATGCTCAACATGTATGTTTTTGTAGCATTTGAGGTATCGAGTTCTATGATTAATTTACCCATGAAAGATGAAAGCCGTGTCGATGTGACTAATTAATTCTTATTTAGAAAAGAAAATAACAAGTGTGAAGTTTATCGATGATAGTCTAAATGTATTCGTCAAATTTTCTAATGTATTCGTAATTGAATAATTTCTTAAGACAATTTTTCTTGTAACAATATTGGCAACGAAAACTGGTACTATAAAAAGGTTTTTCTTAACACAATCGTTGATCGCAAAAGAAGAGTGCACAAACAGATCTGTTAGAATTGTTGAGATCAATAATAAACAACTATATGACCTATGCACTATCGCTTCTTCCTCATGAGTTCTTCTTCTAGCTGGCAACTCGCCTCCGGCATCAAACAATGTTATTTGCAAAAAATAAATGATTAAGCTTTATATTGAGATGAATTTTGCACGTTAGAGAGGTGTTGAATGAATTGATAATATCGTTTTAAATCTAAGAAATGCATTAGAAACCTACAATTTTCTCATCTACATTGCATCAATCGATGCGAAAATAAACAGCCCTTATAACAAGCGAAAATTATCATCGTGTAATTACGACTGGTATGATAATGTCATGAGTGTCATAACAGAAAGAGAACCAGTATTAAGTTAAGTAATAAAAGAAAGTACTGGTGCTTTTAGTACTTTTACATTACATTTGTATCAGTACGAAAATGAAAAAGAGTGGCATTGACACGAAGTGGGCAGAACTGGGATGTTCAAACGACGTTCTTACGGCCAGTGGATAGACGGTGGATAGAAAATCAACTGATACGTCATCAAATCATGCTCTAATCGAATTGATTACATTTCGATACCGTTTTATGAACTACTTGAGTATCGATTCCTTAATTATTCAATTTTCCATGTGTCAAATGATTAAGTGAGTCGCTATATAGAGGTCTCATTCAAATTTTAGCGTAATCAGTGTTTTGTTGACATTCATTTCATATGCTTAAATGATCAAGCTCATAAAAATTTCAGCCTATCGAGGAATTGAGTGGAAAATACTCAGATTTTTTGTTACTTTTTTACTTCGTTGGAATTTTTATTCCTTATGTTCTATTCACTGATATCGCATTTCATTCATATCCATAGATAGTTTACATTTCAACGGGAAGAAATTTATATTATTGAATGACAGATTCTTCAATAATATTAAATGTACCTAAAATCTATCAAATTCTACTTGTCATTTAAAAAAAAACCAATAATGAAATCTATGTATTTCAGTGATAGGAAATTGGCATCATTATTTTGTGTGAGGAGATACGTTCGACCTCATTCTGTGTAACTCCTATCAATTAGTCGCATTTTTTCTTGTATTTTCTCACATCATTCGAATTTGTTTTAACAAAGTAATAATCACTCATTTTAACAAGCATTGAAATGTCCCGTATTTCCAGAATCTTTCCGAAATGTCAAACAATTCAATTGCCGATCACTAAGAACTCAACTGCTTCAATGTACTCATCACTAACGATTCTATCGTTCTTTGATTGTAGCACGTTCCTTTGTGCTTAAGCTTATGAAATGAGGAACAAACAAAGAAAAGGAAAGTACTCGTGAAGAATTCTCGAGAATAAACCTCTATTTAGGTAAATTGAAAGTATCATATTCAATCAATCATATAGGATTCACATTGTACTTAGAGATTTTCAATGTGATTTGGTGCTTAATTGGTAAATAAGTAAATAGCAGAGCTAGAAGGTTTTTTTTTCCCACATAATATATGACGTTTGGTAAAATGATTATTGAGAAGAAAGTGAACAAATGAAAAAGATATCCGAATTTTCTAAATAGTTATATTTATGTTCTAGAAACCTCAAGTGATGTTGAGTGACGTTTCAAAAAATTACTCTACTACCAATACTAGTGCGAGTTACTTACTAAATGCTTTGTATTCAAAATTTCATCGTAACGTTAACGTTGTAACAGTGATGTAGTGAATAATTACTAGTAGGGAAGAAATAGTTTGAGGGATTTGATGAGTAGTATAAAGCATGTTCTTCATCAAATTTGATCGCGTCGATGAACAAGCAACGCGACGCCTACAACTGAGATTGATCAGCTACGTTTTTTAAAGGTCCAGAATAGAATAAAGACATTAAAATTTCTTTATAAGATAAAATTAAAAAAGCTGAAAAACACAATTCCGTTAGTGCAAGAAAATTCATAAACTCATTATATCATACAATATGAAATCTACCAATTTTATGAGAAAAGAAAATTACCAGTGATAATAAATTTACATATCAATCAATATTCTCGTGCTTAAAAATGCTGTTGGAAATCTTCTTGTTCCATTCATAGCTCTATTTTTGTTATTATTATAATTGTTATAGTAAAGTTTTGAACTACAATTCACCAAGGAAACCAATAATTACAATTAGGGTTTGTTATTGATCTCATTAAGCTAATTGGTCGTAACCATTCACCTGCAACATACAAATGTAAACTAAATAACTATTTATGGATTATTAAATAATGAGGAATTTGTAATGACAGGCATAAAAGCGTTCATACTTAACGGGGAGTAGTATGAGTCAAATTATTACAGGATAGATAAAAAATTAACGGAGGAAATAAACAAAGAATGAGTGCTAGAAAACATTTCGATCTACAAGATCTGTATTTATATAGCTAATGAAATAGGAAACTGGTCTCTTTTCGAGTTTTCATTTATAAGATCTCAGTTATTGGCAGGACAACGTATCGACATCAGAATGATCATAGTGATATGAAATCAGACTTGTACAAAAGTTCAACTTCATTAATATCATGCTGCTAAAATGAATCAAACTTTGTCGAGGTAAAATTGAAAGAGGTCAGGTCAAACTCGGACAGGTCATATATTACAGTAACTCAAATGTGTTAAGTAATGATAGAAATAAGTAGAAAAGCTGAATAATAAAATCTTTCTTGGCCAGAAATAGAACGTATAGCATTTGCTGCGACAATGTATTTTTTAATATTATCATTTTAATTAAAACACATCAGAAATACTGAAATGGTGCTCAAAAAATCCACTCAGTTTCTATGAAATTTACGAAAATGATGAAGTACTTCTAGGAAGGAAAAAACTGATTTCATTTTTTGAAGGACTGCTTGTTAAATTACGCTAAGAAATTGCTGAAAATCTTTACAACCTCCGGAGTCAAGTGATACAAAATTAGGAAAATTTAAATTCATTCGTGAAAATATATTGCGTTTTTGTAGTCGACACGATAATAGCTTTCGGAATTTTGAACTGTATATGATGAGAACGAAAAGCAGCCTTTAGGGAATCCGAATAGAAGCACTTTGAGTGCTACGAAATTCGTGAGGAAAATACAACGATGTCGATTTACAAGTTGTCATATGGTTGTTGAGATCCGAATATTTGAATACGTTATTTGTTGAAACACATATTTCATGTTATTTTCTACTATGATAAAATCATATGAGTGAAAAAGGCACTACCACGACAGATGAAGCTACAAAACACCTTCAATCAATAGAGTAAAAGCCAATTAGAGGAAATAATAAGAGAAAAAGAGGAAAAATAATATGAGGAAATTTGTTTTCATGTTTCAAATGTCAAGTTACAACAAAAAAAACACCACCTAATCTGTCTGTATGAAGGCGTTAGTGTTGAGTCAAAAATTTCGAAACCAAGAATGTCATGATTGCTCCTTGAGGAAAACATTGGAGGAATTCGATAAGAACCTATGCGAAGACGTTTAACGCCTAATTAAATGCATGAGTTTGTAGTTATGTCAGATCATAGTATGCCTAAGGAGTAGAGACAGAAAAGCTGCTTACAAGTCGTTTTTCTTCCACTCATGCTGAACATCAACTAGATGATTTCAACTGTTGATGAGCTTAGAAAGGTAAAAACACTGAGGGAATTTATTTTATATCTAACAAATTGCATTTTTTTCAGTAGCTCTAATGTCAGTAGTGTAATTTGACAATATTAATGAATGATTTATGCATTGGGTATGCTTTAATTTATTTGCCTTATTAAGCAACCATAAAAATCTCCACTATTGTGTAATCAAATTTTCCTCAGTAATTCAGCAAAGTATTTTTTCCTTCTTAAAGAAAAACACCTCATTATAAATGTTGCACGAAATAAGGTTTTCAAAATTGATGGGAAAATCTTTAAGTAATTCACAACTACAGAAAGATGTTATGATTTTTTAACGTATCATATTATAAGGATAATGAGTATAAAAATTGTGTGAAAACGATCAATAATCACTTATTCAACTTCAATATGGAATCACAATTATGCAAATGAGGTACAACGACGATTTATACTCAATGATACTGTTTCAATCATCTATTAATCTCAACAATTTGTAACGAAAGTAATTTGTTGGTAACAAAAAAGCTGCATCTCACAATAATAAGTATTACTAATAATAAGTATTACCACAATCACCTCATTATCGTGCAAATGTTTTCTATGTCGAAGATTAAAACATAACAGCAATAACACTTTTACTACACACTCATTTGATTTAACAGACAAATTCTATTTAACACCCTCAGGCGAAAAAACTCAATAATCACGCACAATGTTTGTAACCTTTTGCGATACTGTATGATGATGTATTGGGCCAGCTTATGAATAATTATGTTTAATTTATATAGTGAATTAATACCAATGCATCAGTTCATTTTGGTGCTAAATTCATTGACAAGGGTGGCGGATTAATAGAAACCCCACTGATAACTATACTAATTTTTGTAGATCAGGAAGTGCTGAGTATAAAGTGATTGGTGATCAAAAAAGCTGATAAAATCACCATGAGCTACTCAAGTGCACACCTGCGATTCGATTCCACATGGGTGCACCCGGTGTTCACGGTTTGTGTACGACGAGAATGAAGCTTTTTGACTAAACCACTACCATTGCTACATTGCAATGTATAATGAAGTCGTAAGACTGGAATAAAACACATTCGTACCGATATGAAATTCCTACCAAACGTTGGCTTCAGTAAAGCTGAGATAGGCAAAGGATTGCGAATAAACAAAAAGAAAACACACTTCATAAGAAAATTATGGCGTGACGGAAATGAAATCAAGAATGATTGTTTAGGAATCGAAAAAACCAAATGTTATGTATTCTTTGGCAATTTATGAGCATAAAGATCATGTAGAAAAAGCAGAGCCGCATCGGATGCGTTCGGACCTTTAGAATAAGTCACTAATCACTTACCAGACCTCAAATTACGTTTTCAACTCTTCAAATCCACATTCCATTCAGCACTTTGTTGCGCATTCGAGAATTGAGTTGATAACTCAACCACGTCCATAATTTTACGAACTTCTCACAATCGCGCCAAAAATAACAAATATAAGACTGTTAGGGACTGTCCTAAGCGTGAACACGGGCCATTGAAGTAAACAAGTAAATAAAAATAGTTTAGAAAAGACACTAAGCATTTGTGTTTCGAATAATTGGAAAATATTTAATTGATAAGCTAATTTATTTTGACTGTTAAACAGCACATAGTGAATGAATTCCCAATGAATAAATAATTGTCGAAGAAATATTAAATATACAAAGAAACATTCCTAAAACCCGTAATCCCCAAAACAATACAATAATAGTACAGTAACACGAATTAATGGTAAATGTAAATGATTTAAACTACAATAAATAATTCTAACAATTCAATAATCTAGGTAGCACAGAATTTTCAGTATTGCTTGAGGTGAGCTGAAGAGACCAGAAATGAGTGTAGTGATGATTGATTTTCTTCCAAGTCTCATACCGATTATGATGATCGTCGCGACTCAAAGTAGATCAGCATCACGATGGCGATGAATGGTAGGCAAATTCTAAAAGTAATCGAATTGTTCAGTAAAACTCCACGGTAGTTGAGAGTATCAACAGGCGTATGTTTAGCAATAAAGTGTGTAGGCGCATCCAATCGATGAAAAAACAGCAGATTTGTTATTCAACTTATTCAGATATGGATGATTTTATCTTTTTTACTGTACCAATGATAGAACGTCTTTATCCAAACGGTTAAACTACAAATATTGTTTCTCTTTCAATTTATTTCGTTTATTATATTGAAGATAAGATATCCAATTTTACGATTTGTTTTTTTGAGATTTATACAAAACAACAAACCTCCATTTATATTCATCCGTTTCTCTTTCATTGCTAAAAAGTGAAGCGTAGGCTGTGATAAAAGGATTGATCCAGAAAGTAATTTCTTTGTGTTCAACTCCACCAATTTTCAGTGCTTTTGATGAAATATCCGACAAGTATATGACGGACGGAGGACATTCCTATTTTGAAAAAACTTTTTTTTAAGTAATTCAACTTGTTCGCAAATGCAATCGGTAAATAGTATGCAAATGGATAACGAAATCTTTGAAGCTCAATGTCGATCATCAGACCAAACTGATTTCTACTACATGTGAATTGCAATATAAAGGAGTTGCAGGAAAGAGCATGGCCATAGGCGAACCCTGGAGCGATGGCTGGCTTAGTAGGCCTCAGGTAGGGCCAAAGTGTCACTGTGGCACCTCCACCACTGCGCCACTATTAAAGGATTAGAATGTTAAAACTATAAACAAAGGCAAGATATTGAGTTGGGTGTAATATTCAAAAACTACAGATGTTGCTGCAACATTATTAGTAAAACTTGTAACTTACATGAAAACTTGGAAGTGGGGGAGACTCTCCTAGAATGTGAATGATAGGTTGAAGTGACTTTGAATGAGGACAATTGACTGTTTGGAACGATTTGTTCACACACATCCGAACATCGCCAAGCAGCATCTGCTGCGTCTGAATGTTTTCACTTACATTTCGTAGATCACCGTTTTCCTCAGAGAGTTCTCATGTATGGATAAATTTATGAGTTTCCCAATATTATACAATTCACACTCCTCATAGACGAATAAGGCCAGCTAGTTGTGCCATATTTTCTTCTGGTGTTGTTTGTCAATTATAGGACGAAATTAACTCAACTTGCTCTCATGAAAACTTAGTACTTTCACATATTTTTTCTAAACAATACTACTTGATAGCGTTACATTTCTTCACTTCCATTCATGCAGTTCCAACTACATTTTTTTCTGCTTTAGAAAAGGATTTATTGGTCAAGTTGGCGTATCATCGAGTCCTACAAGGAATCAAAGATCATTTCCCACTGTTAATGATTAAAGATAAAATAAGTTAATTTACTTACTGCCATATTTACACTTTTAGCAGTAAAAATTCTCGACTTAACACAAAGTACTTCTCATTGAGCTGAATAATCCTTCGCTCTGAATCGACTAAACATAAGATTTATTGCCAAAGGTATGAATTTGCATAAATTTCCCCGTTATTCAAAAATTGCCAACTATTCGAGTATAAAAAAACTATCATACATAAAGGGACCATAGGTTCATATTCATAAAAGTTTAAACTATGTTAATTTGCATTTGCTTTAACGTCACCTTAGCTGATAAAATCTTCAATATCAAAACCAATTTTCTCATTGAAAATGAACCCATCTAATCAGTCCTTTATTAAAGCATTATTATAATTACCATAAACTTATTAGATCGTAGATCATATTAGATCATCGAACACATTTTATGATTTGGTCCTAGGCCTCATACATCACTAAACTACATGAGATTTTATTTCTCTATATAACCCTATTTTGTGGCACCGTTTCGTAAAAATAAAGTGATTTATGCTAAAGAATTAGTTGAACAGCTCACCTTCTTGTCTGTTAAGCAATTGATTTGAACTCGAGCGCCGTTAGTAAGTTCGTTTTCTAACGCATTTTGAATGATTTTCAATTCATACGGTTGATTTCTTGGAATAATGCCAGCTCTTTTCAATGCCGCTTCCACAGCAAATGTTTTGTCCAGTTGCAGTGTCCTGAAGAGAAGTAAATTTCACTACTAAGAAGGCATTCTTTAGACGTATTTAAAAAAATAGTATGAAACAAATTGATAAATTCACAAAATGATTGCCATGATTTAACTTACACATTGAAGTAAAGAAATTCAGAAGATAAATTCTTATGGCTTTCAGCACACGTTCCGTGCTTCTCCCATTCGTGCTTCCACAGTGACTGAACACTTTTGGTTGGATAAAGATTTGGCCACATTTTTCTAAAAAAAGCTGCTGTTAGACATTCTATATGCTATTTCTATTACGAGAAATAAGTTGAATAGTAGTGGAACATGCATTTTTCTCAGTAGTCTGCATGATATTCAAAGATGAATATTCACTTCAACTAATTACGCACCACATCATAATTAAACATCATTAGGCTTTTACCGAGTTTTAACTTTTCCTTGTAGGTAGACGTTGAAGTATTCATGAACACATCACACAATAAATTACTGCACATAAGAAAATATCTTTATCAAATAACGGTGAAAAACTGTCAAGTTGTGACAGATGTTAGTCCGACATAATTGACTGCATCGGCTAAAGTTTAACAACTTAAAAAAGTTTGAAGACCCTCATTAACCTCATTAAAACTTGCGTAATCTGTTTCACGATCTCAAAGCATTTTAGCTTCGATGTAGTTATATTTCCGTTTCTATTGAGCGCGACGGTAGTCCAATGAGTTCCTTTCTATAGAGTTATCCGTTGAGCACCATAATAGACGAGCAAGAAACAATATGCGAACCACTAATAACCATAACTGATCAATTAAGATTAGATAAGGAATCAAGAATCAAAAGAAGCGAACACTCGAACAACACATTTTTACAACAAAAAATTCTGGACAAATTTACATAAGAGATGAGGAAGACATGTAAAACAAAAACACGTACTGGGATGAGGAAGAAGGATTCATCACTGTTGACCCACTAGCAATCGTTTAAGAATACATTAGAGAGTAAGTGGAAGTACGAAATGAGGCAGAAAGAGCGACAGAGGAAATGACAAAGGTAAAAACATTATACTCATAAGTCGAGGCGCAAGAAGTATAACTGCTTATTTCTAAAAGGATCATAACCATTCAAGAAGCAGGTTCGTATTTCTATTGAATGTAGAAACGTCAGAACAAAACAACAAAGGCTAAAGATTACAAAGCAATGAAATCAACATCACAACTGTAAATCGAAGTATCACCAAACAATACACGACAGAGCAAGATGATGAAGAATTTGTGGTGTAGAGGGACGACATCAAGTATTTGCTAGAGGCAATTCGTTTCAAAACAAGAAAAAACCAATATGCTTCCAAAGCAAAGAGCATATGATTCGAAAAGCAAAACAAAACCATTAACAAAAACACCATTATTAAAGGTTCACACACTACCATCCAATCATAATCAACAGGAAGATGCAAGTGTGCGTTATATGAACAAACAACGAACAAGCAGTTCACAAATATTCTAGCAGGTCAATAGCAAGTCCAAAATAAATGTGCAGTACAATCAAGTAGAGTACTAGTCATTTTTGATACGATTTCTAATAGATCATTCATAAGTGATAAACTAGCCGATCATCTCATACATACCTTTATGGGAGCTATTGACTTAACTTTCTATACGTTTGGCGGGATTAGAGAAATTTTAAAAATCCACCAGATTATAGAAATTCTACTGTGGAACAATGAAGGAACAATTCAATAGTAACAAGAATTAAAACAATAACAAAAACGTAATTTGTTTTTATTTAATTGCATTTTTGCAATGATATTACAACGTCCACAATTGTGCTGAGATGGCCGCAAAACTCGGGACCTCAGGCGGGACTCGTACCGGCAATTACAGATATCCGGTCTGCCGTGCTTACCATTACACCATCGAGGCCCTTGCTCTGCGACCACTCAATGCTTCACTTATACGAGTACGAGTCCCGCCTGAGGTTCCGAGTTTTGCGGCCATCTCAGCACAATAACAAAACCATCAAGACGTATTTTCCTTGACCAAGAGGTCACAGGATTTTTACATTAAAACAATATTAATCTGTCTATTGATCCAAAACAAACATACAACCAGCGACTAGTACTGTTATAGCAAACACTGATGATAAATAAAAAAGAAAAGTTGATCAGAGAGCAATAAACTCCTTGCAACAGAAATAACTCATCTTTCCTAGGATGATACTGATCAAAACTTAGATATCGGTCGCGATACGTCTGATCTATCAACAACACCCGAAATCACCGAAACGAATAAAAAAGAAAAACAATAACAAGGTAAAGCAATTCGCGAAAAATTTAAAAAGATGAAAGAAAGGAAAAATACATATAAGCATGACGAAGGAAAGCTATTCACTCTTCTAAAAATAAACTGAGAAAAAAATTCAGCACAAATGACACTACAGATATGTGAAAATATGAAACTACTTGACTGGGTGCATACGTCTTAAGAATCATTAAGATATCAGTCCGTCCAAACCAAAAGCTAAATTCCAAAGAACCCGAGCCAATTGAGTCTATTGTAGAGATCAACAATACGTTGCAATAGTAGCACAAGCCAAACAATGGTCAATATCCGACAGAAATTTTGAATACTCAAACTACGACAACAATAGAGAGTAGCGGATCAAAAACGATCGTTACTTCCTTGAGACGCAGGTGAACTCAGTGGATGAATACCCTGCTTATATTGAGTGGGTTGACTAATACGTTAGTTTTAGTCCCTTGATACCAAAGATTAAGTGGCCGGACAAACAATAGGACCAGTGGATACGAACTGTAGCACACTGCAACAGCACCACTAGCCCGATGATCAGAACTCCTCAAAAAAGGATTACGATGTCCAGGAAGTACCTAGAAAGAAAAGAACTTATTAGGACTACCCTCACGCGCGATACGGTGAAATGAAAGTTTTACTGGTGCTTGCTCGACTTTGTCCATGATCAACAACAATCCGTGTGGTCACCATTCGTGATGGGGTAGCCTGTGTGTTATGCGAAAATAATGAGGTGCTCGACTCAGTATTAAGCTTACTAATTTGGTTCACTCGTATGCGACTACAAAGCGCCATACTCATTCTGTATTTCTCGTGGCACGCTTTGCAAGAGGTTAGGTATAATCTACCTGTATTCGTGCGATCATCACCTATACCAATAACGAATATTATGATAATTTACATCGTTACAATTGAGGTATCAATTTTTTTGACTATGGATGCATTACCATTGTTAAATTCGCTGCATAACGGTACGTTTTGATGCTTAAATATTATACTCAAGTTTGAGGTTAAAGATTTATATCGGCTGCAAAACTGATACGAACCAAAAAGGATGACTCTGTCTCTGTGGAGCATA
>KN716325.1:152290-185704 GCA_000816705.1 Dictyocaulus viviparus | reverse complement strand
GAGGTGTTTGACTCAGTATTTAAGCTTACTAATTAGGTTCATTCATATGTGACTACAAAGCGCCATACTCATTCTGTATTTCTCGTGGCACGCTCTGCAAGAGATTAGGTATAATCTACCTGTATTCGTGCGATCATCACCTATACCAATAACGAATATTATGATAATTTACATCGTTACAATTGAGGCATCAATTTTTTTGACTATGGATGTATTACCATTGTTAAATTCGCTGCATAACGGTACGTTTTGATGCTTAAATATTATACTCAAGTTTGAGGTTAAAGATTTATATCGGCTCCAAACCTGATACGAACCAGAATGGTTGCCTCTGTTTCTGAGGATGACAGTTGTACATTAAAATTTGAGATATTGGTCAGCCACTGTGAGAACGGATGATAAACGAACGGTTAGTTTACCCAAATTTATGGTATACATTACAGTAAAAAAAGAGATCTATTTCGTAGATCAAAGTGCAGTTATTCCGTTCTGGCAATGAATTCAACTACAGAAATCTTTTTTACATGAATTTTATATTATTTCTACAAAACATTATGCTTATTCAGTCAATGTGTTTCGTACACTTATCGATGTCAATTGCCAAATGTTACAAAAGAGAAAACAAAAAAAGAATTCAGTTTGAAAAGATTACGATAAGCGTGTATGAAGGGATTTGATCAATCGCTCGTCGAATACTCTCGGTATACCGTCGCAGAATTGTGGATAACTGCCATTTTGATAGTTCGGCCAAAGTCCATGTATGGACCAGCTGGGGCTATCAGCCGGAATTTCACACGAATCAGGTACTAAAAAATGTCGAATGAGTAACACTCCAACAGAATACAGAAGAAAAATATGCTCTAGTCAATCATGTTTAGAAACACTTCACATTACAACCTCTATGAAGAGTTATTTGAGAGATTATGGAGCTGAGTTTTTTCCTCAGTTAAAAGGTCAAATCGAAAATTTGAAAAAAAAATAACATGAATTCAGATTTATACATTCAGAACTTCTTATGTACATAAACGCTAAAAAGTTTAACAAAAACACATTGGACTTATTTTGATTGAGGTTCAAAACTGTAGTTCTCTGCTGGTTAAAAGTCGTAGTTAAAAGCAATATAGTTTCAAAAAAGGCATGTTTGTGCTGAGATGGCCGCAAAACTCGGAACCTCAAGCGGGACTCGTACCCGCACTTACAGATATCCGGTCTGGCGTGCTTTCCATTACACCACCGAGGCCCTTACTATGCCACCACTCAATGCTTCACTTATAGTAAGTGGGTACCATTATCAGCACTTTTGCGGCCATCTCAGCGCAACTATGGACATTATCATACCATTGCAAAAATGCAATTAAATAAAAACAAATTACGAAAAGGCATGTTTGTTCTTTTTTTTGATGAAGTACGAGTTATCGGGAGCTGACCTGTATCGTCATCGGCCCGACATACAGCAGTCGGATAGATTCTCGTTAAAATCAAGAAGTCAAAATCCGAACCAATCTTCTGTTGGTCTGAAAATTTGCGACTATTTCGGCATCGGACTTGAACCTTTTGCATCTAATCAGATTTGACTTAAGTGAAAATATGTGAAAATTTTAATTAACCTAGATACCTCATCCAAAGAAAACCTTTAAGCTAACGAAATTGAGATCTTTGATGCCCAAAAGGGAGTGCTACTACTAATATTTTGTTTCTAATTCCAACACTATGAATGTTAACTAGAATTCTACTGAAATGAAGTGGAAAACTTTCTATGGTTCATCAGTAACTAATGAGCAAGCCGTCATCAAGATTACTAATAAAACAATTGAATACTAAGAACTTAAAAATTTTCATTAAGCAAAAATGAATCGAAAGTACTCTCATCTACTTCAAATCAAAGATCACTTCAATTAACATAACCATAGAAGCTTTGTTACCGCCTAAGATCCTGTTTTTTTGTTCACCTCGCCATATCCATATATTCGATTCAACTAAATTCATTGACATAGAAATTATTAATATTTCGTGGCTGTTCATTGTTTCATGGAAGTTCTGAAAGAGGTTTCTGAGGTAAAATTGCCGATACAAACCGTAATGAAACCGAAATGATGTCATTGATATTAATCTAACACTGTTTATTAAACAGAATGAAGAAATCGAATTCTCCAAATCATTTGGCAGTTTTTTCAGATAGCTGTTTTCTAGAGAGCTATACAGTCACTGTGTTTATGAATTTGAGGAAGAAAACAGATTCGTTCACTTTGTTTCTTTATAAATCAATTGCAACATTAGAGATACCTTAAGTGATATGAAGGAGTTAACAGCGAAAAATTAGGCCTAGAGTTCATAAAATTCTAATGGTAGTCATTAAAAATAAAGACCGACTAATCAAATTTACTAAATAGTTAGCGTGGAATGAAATCAATGGCTCCATCTAATTGTTAATGAGTAAGTTCATAGAAATCATTTCTAAAGAGCTTATCATAAGTGTCTGTAGCCATTTCTAGCCGTCAATACATAAAATCTTATCACAAGCATTTAGGAGGTCCATCACATAGAACTCTTTACATTTTACCACAAAAGGAAATGGCAGCAGGATTTTCGTGTTACTGTTATTATAGCCACAATCCGATCTTACACATTTCCCCCGAGGCGATTGATTACATTGGCTCGAATGAGTTCGCGGCCTTCCCAGGAAGGCCAACCAAACCACATATCCCTCCAGGTTGGTAAATTGCTTGCATGAAAATGACTAGCACTGAGTTCGTGAAGAGTGATCAATTCAGGTCACTGTATAGACCAGGCTCGCATTTCAACCACCTCCACGAGACCACGTTAAACACGAAAACGTAAGCGCATCCATCCACGAGGTACTAATTAGCGCCAAAGCTTATCTTATCTAATATAGTTTATCTCGAGTGAACTAACTCAAGAAATTTATTGCGAAAGTATTGCTTTATCATCTTAGTATTCTCAGCCTAAGAATGTGGTTGTCACACATTACTTCAAAATTCTGGTAGTACACCACTTTTTTTTCTAAATATTTTGAAAGGATTCGAGAGCTAAGCCAGAAACTGAGTAGCACTACTATTTTTAAGATTGTTAGCATTCTTATGATTTTAATTATTAATATTATTACTATGAAACCATCACTTAGTTCCTAATCGCTCAGACTGTAAGAATAACCTTTAGATTATCAGTGAAATTTGATGATGCTTATTAAGCACTGGAAAATCCTCAGGAACATTTCTTACTGACTGCACGAAATGTTCGCGAATAGTACATTTGAAAGTTATGCATTTTCCTCATTAAATGTGACAGATACTCCCATTCAACTAAGCAAAATCTTTCAGAATGCTTCATGAGATTTCTCAAACCATGTCATTCGCCAAGAGACAGGTTTCAATAAGATAAGAAAAATAGAAAAATCATACAATTGGAATGGTAAACCTTTCTTTGTAAAAGACGAATATGGATAGAATTGGCATGATCCATTCTTGCACGATGCGCCTCCCATTTAGTGTTTGAATGGGTGTGTACCGTACAATGATTTGAGCGCACCAATCTACTGATAAGTCAGTGCAGTTTCCTCTCTCAGATTACTCTTTTACCAATTTGCCAGCTACTGAATGAACTTTGAAGCCCGCTTGGCCTTGAGAGGGTTTGTCCCTACGACTACGGTATTCAAACGCGTGTATCAGTGTGCCGGCTACTACCGCTATGCTACATATCGCTAATATTTCTTTGCAACCAAATGTTTAGAAGTGAAAATCTTCGCAAACGTTTTCAGACTCCGATAGTTTTTGTAGTTCGTTTTGAGACATAAATAAATTGTTTTTGTTTGGATCACATTTGGTTTAAGCTTAATGGTAAACATCAGTGAATTACCGTTATCCCATGAGGCTACCCTGGTAGCCAATAAGAACAGCAAAAATAATCTGACTTGTAGAAAATTTAAAAGACATATTTTTAAAAGTTTACTAAAACGTGAGAAAGGTGGAAATAAATAATCTGTTTCACCTCATTATTCTAAAAACAAACGGAATAAAACATATAATTATCCCTCGCTGGAAGAAATATCAGAAAAAGCAATAATTTTGTGGATTTAGAATAATTATTTTTATTATGATTAATACTGAGGGAAAAACAAATCAGAGATCATTCAACAATGTTCCTGTCGATATTTGAAAAACTTTGTTTATATCGAATTCAAGTCAATTAAAAATTTTTGAAAATGCTATTTTTATTATTGGGAGTTACGAGATCGTAAAAAAAAGTTGTAAAACAACAATTTTACATTTATTTGATAATAATGAAAGAAAAAATGTAAATGAAATATGGGATAGTAAATTGTAAACAAAATTATTGACAGGTGAAGGACACTTTAAATATTGATTGCAGCAACCACGAGGAAATGACGAGCTTTTCAAAACCGATTATCATAAAAGAAAAGAAAAATAGTCATACTTGTTGCTAGCAATGAGATTGAGGTAAGAGCACAGAGGATACTAATGTGACGAAAAGTGAGAGAGATGAAATGATCTTCAATCACGCATAGATTCCAATATTCATAAACCAAACACTAGACATCTTAAAAATTTATCATCTATATGGCTAAAATATTGCTTATTAAAAGGGTACTGTTAGCTTCGAAAAAATGGGTGGGGTAATCGATATAAGTGAGGTATGAGGGCAGCGTCGTGTGGATCCAATGCCGTGACCTTATCTGTCTCAGCAGAGCGGGAAAGCGGAACTAATCAAAGGCTGATATTTCCGCAAAATTGCCTTTTTCAGAGCAAAAACTGAATGACATCTAGAAGTAAGCTTTACTAGTAGACACCTACATGAACCTCCGTTTATGAATTATACTTGTTTGTCTAGATAAAAAATATCAATATTGTGTAGGAAGCTAGATTATGGATAATCATGAGGCCATATCTTTTCTTAATAAGGTCGAAATGAGGTATGAGAGAAGGTCCATTGGCATAAGTTTGATTTTTCAGACATTTTTGAATTTTTATAAAGATTTGTGATTTGAACCTAAAGCTCAGTGCTTTTTTACTAATATGGTCTGCAGAACGGTACTGAATGGGCATTTTGGTGTTTTCTTTGTATGTTCATCGCAATAGTTTTTGAAATCAAACTCCGTTGTCTGTTATTCAATCAGTAAGTAATCCAGTTATTATGAAAGTCAACACTACACTATGAGTCTTATTAAGGAGAATAGATTTTGAGTTAGATCTTCAAGCTTATATGAAATAGGTGTGCAGAGATGTCATTTATCAGCTTTCTCTAGAATTTACCTCACATATTTTCTCTTGATCAAATTTTGATTTTGTGGACTGTTTAATTGGCACTTCCCATTGATTTGTTCAGAAAACGTCAAGGCAATCAGGTTAACCCAATTTGTGTGGCACGTATAATAAATAAAGCATTTTACAATGATATTACACTATCTGCAATTATGCTAAGTTGACCGCAAAACTCGGGACCTCAGACGGAACTCGAACCCGCATTTGCAAACAGTCGGTCTGTCGTGCTTACCCATTGCACTACCGACACCCTGGTACTGCGACCACTTGTGATCAGTTTTGCGGCCAGCTCAGCTTAATTAAAGACAGCTTAATATTATTGTAAAATAATAATACAATAACGATTATTGCAAGATAAATATGAAGGCAAAAGTATTTTTCCCAACAAAACACCAAACTTTGATCTTTTTGCTCCAGGTGTACGTAGGTTGTCGAATCAATTTGATAGACAGCACAACTACAAAAGCTTAGAATATGCAAATGAGTGACATGGAAAATATATTATGTAGCGGTAATAAAAAAAAATGAAAAGGAGAGTAAGCCGAGTCCATCTGCTCAACATCACCGTCCTTCCTGCCAAAATTCCAGGAATTTGGACAAAAAGTAAAGTGGGCGGATGCCAAAATTTGAAGTTGTTTTATGTTTCAATGATCGAAGACCAAATGACGCATTCGTATACGACAAAGATTTAGCAGGCAGATCATGTGATGCAGATGAACAATGATACCGCAATGATCGGGCCTGTTCACAAAGATTCATTAAAATATTATAGTGCTCAGTGAATCTCTAGAACGAGAAGAATACACTGGACCATTATTGCTGGCGATAAGAAAAAATAGATGTTGACAAGTTTTCATTCTTCTACCTTTCCAATGATCGACCAGAATACAGTAATCAATAATAAGATTACTATACCAAATATTCATTGATCAGTAGTGACTCAAAACACAGAAGCTTCTAACAAAGCTTTCTTTCATAATGAACTAATTGTTATATGTATAAGACGCGATAATGATTCACAGTAAAATTGAGAAACTTTTTCTCATGTTTGCTTAGCTTGTATGCAATCAAAACTCGTAATTTCTTTCCTTTGACATAACGTTAATGATCGTGAACACGAAAGAAGGTCGATGAAGAATTCGTTAAAATTCAGATCATAAATTTTGTGCCCCATCGTTAATAGCATGCGGTCTACTAAAGTCAACGTTCGTTGTGTCGTTGATTCGTTGGAGGTCGGCTGCAAGCAGGTGCTAAAAGACGATTGGTGAAGTGTAATGATTTCAATTTGAAAACACCTTACTTTTCCTATTGCTCTTGTGTACCCTTTTTATTGAAGAATAAATTCGTTCCCATATTTCAACGTTGGTACAAAGCTGTTATATTATAGAAGGATTGTGTTACAAGGATCTATCCTAAGCATTCGTTACATGTAAATCTCTACATATAAACGCCGTGAGTATCAGCCATGAATACCAACCAGGTATCATGAGTATCGATTGAGGTGAACATAAGGATGTTTCTATATTCTGCAATTTTTTAACAGTTTGGAAATTTTTCAAATGTTAAGAATTTTACACAATACGTAGTCATGTGTTGTTGATTGGCACTTTGTAGCACAATTTATAAAAATTAAGAAAATATCTGAATAATTAAAAGTGATCCACTTCCAATAAGATAAGATAAGCATTGGCGTTGATCGATGATCTTTGTGACGTGATGCGTCTACGCATTTGTTTGTATTCAACGTGGAGGTGGTTGAATTCGAGCCTGATCTACACAGTGACTTGAGTTGACAGCTCTTCACCAAGTCATTGCTGTTTATCTTACCCACCATCCCCGAAGAGGTGGGCTTGGTAGGACTGGGGACGGCCGTGAAGTGATTTCCAGTTGAAACAATCCACTCTTCAGATTCATTGCAATAAATGCAGAGATCTGCCGAAGTTTTCTTGGTGTGTCGACAGCAATCCAACAATCTGAACTTAGAAACAACAAAGAACTGACATAGTGCGTAATTTTTTTCTAAGCCTGACTTCTGAATAACAATGAGGAGAAATCAGGAATATCTACCAACAGATTGCAAAATGATACAATTTCCAGAGAGAAAAAACCAACAAAACAATAGTACGAAAAAAATTATGGGACAATCCATAATATAAGATGACAAGTGCAAGCTCTAAAAATAATGAAATCCGTTAAAAAACGATTTTCACTAAATATCAATCCACTTATACCTCTGTTAATATATTATCATTCTTAACATACGAAACACCATAGCGAAACAATAGGTGGTCAATTGGCGAAATGCTCCCCTACCACTGGGGGACCCTAGTTCGATTCAGGCCTGGTGCATTAATAACTCAAGTTCTTAACAAATACACTAAAATCACAACTATTGCTAACAGATACGCGTTAAAATTCTGCTATTTATTTTTCAAGAGTTCAAAAAAAAAACAAGAGTGGTAGGAAAGTGTCACAAGTTTACTGTTAATATTGCAGAGATGACTAAATGTGAGACTACCCAATGTAACGACTGCTTCTTACAAAGTCAGTGCTATTCACTCTGTACAAAATTTTAGCCCAATTTTCTCTGAAGCCATTATACCAAAATCGGATGATGATGGCCAGCTTGGTAAGTTTGTCGCGGCAGCGAACCTAGCTCGGACATGTGTATCGATCGCTGTGGTACTAGTGTTTGTACTGTTGATACTACACACATCAGAAAGCAATCGATAAGACGAATAAGTTCTCAATATACAAAATTTTTCATGAAAATGAAATACGATTTTCTTCAAGCTAAAATTTTTTTTGTTCTGAAAAAGAATAGAGAGTTCGGCGTAATGAATGATTACATAACACTATCGTGGAAATAGTTATAAAAATATTAACTATTATGTTATTAAGAATGACAACTAGAAAATTTCACAAAAAACACTCGATTTTACAGAGAAAAACAGAAATGAGAAAAAAAAACGCTTTTTTTCGAAGCACTATATTTGCGTATGTGCAAACTGACACTCGGAAAACTAGCTATTTTCGCTCCACCAGCAAATCGATATCAGGTGGGTTCGCTTCACTAACAAATCGATATTAGTTGGTTTCACTCCGCTAACAAATCGATATTAGTTAGTTTCACCACATCAATTTTTACGTATATACAATGCTATCAAATAGAATTTGTTAAATTATATATATGTATAATTATTAAACGTATAGAATAAAATAAATTCTTGACAGGCAATCGAGTACTGATCAACAGTGAGGAAATTTCTGTGTTAAGCCATTCCGGAAAAATACTGTGAAGTGATAACTAGAAAGAATAGAACAAAAAACGAACAACGAATCTATAAGTACGTCACAAAGTACTGAAACGAAAAGCTCTATGAATACAATATTCTCCATAATAGAATATACTTGCTATCTATCTCCTTGACCTAATTTAATTCCTACAGAGCATACAGTGCCTCAGGGATTAAGATTTCAAACTGTAAGTACATAATATTAACACCTAGCCAAATGTTTTACTATCTTGTTATGGAAGAGGTCGTAACTCGACGTGCCTTCTATCAATATAAGCAAAAGTAACGAGAATTTCACACTACGTAGGGTAATGTTTGGCGTTGCGCGCATCACGCAAGTGGAAGAAAGAATACGAAGTTTTGATCTACATCAGCGATCAATGAAAAAAAACGCATCTGTACACGACAAGCTTTCGAAGCTTAGGTTCGCCAGTGATTACAAAGCTCAGTGAAGTTTACATTATTTTTCATACCTTTATGTACTATTGTTTACTTCTTGTGTCGTTTATATTGCAATTACTTTCAGCTATATCCTATTATTTATTCTCTATTTGTTGTCGTTATTCTGTGTTGTGTCATGCTGTCGTGATTATTCATTCGTATTCAACGTGATGCCGTGGAGGTGGTTGAACACGAGCCTGATCCATACAGTAATGGCACCTGAATTGAGCACGCTTCACCAACTCAGTGATGTTTGTCTTACCCAGATTTCACTGTTAGCAATTAATCGAACTCGTGAGGATCAAGGACTTCGTTCGTCCCTGGAGGTGGTCGTGAACTTGATTAGTGGCTGCGTTTTACATTCTTTTATAAAAATAATTTTATGGACCATCCGTATCCGATTGATTTATGGAGTTAACCTACTTTAACAATATGCATATTCAACTCGTACGAGAAGATACATTTTTTCGAGTGCCATTCTAATCTTTTCTCTTAAGTATCCGTGGTGTTTCATATGGCAATACGCTATGGAATTCAAGGATCCAAACATCCAACGAAAACTCCTACTGCAATAAGGTTGCTCAGTAATTTAGCTGCTATTCAAGAAATTGACAACTTAATAGCTCGATTACTGTAGTTCAGAACAGAGTGGCCGGGTTTTTCCCTAATTTGAATTCCCACATGAGATCATAACAACGCCTACTGGTTTCTATGTCTAATCCGACGTGTTCAACGACTAACACCACTTCTAATCGCTGACATCTGAAGGTTCGTGCTTAATCTACTTAATTCCATCCTTACATTCTCTGGTGTGATCAGTCTCTGCCGGATATCTATTCGTAATATAGATTTGTCGTGAATGTTTTTGAGTGTATACCTTGGCAACCCCATCTATTATACGTTTCTGACACCCAGTTGTGTAAGAGAAATAGAAGGCTATGGTCCCACCATTTTGTCAATAAATAGTACAAGACATTTGATATATTTATTGCAACATATGTCTATGTCAGAATATATATTATATAAAATACCGCGAAATGATTATAGAATAAGTCATTAACTGCGATAAGAACTCATTCTGCGAATGGAATGTACTCAATAAGTTGTGGAAAAAATTAGCAGAAATTGAAAAATGAGCAAAGGATGCGGGAGTGTTTCAAAAGCAGCATCCAGTGTTTATGAAAAAAAGAAACGTACGAAACAACATAGCATTTAAGTTTGTAACTCCTTACGTTTAAGTAACATCAGAAGATAAGAAAACCAGATTCGTTCTTAAATACAGCAACACTTGCTTGTTGCAAACAGCAACATACATCAAGACTTACTCTAAATTCTACTGAATAAAGCAATGCTATGTGTCATTAGATCTTTTCGATCTTTCATCACCTCTTTAAGTGCTGTGGACAGTTGACAAAGAATCGCGAGTCAGATGAGGAAAACCAAGTGATATGAAACCATTGATTTTAGAACGAATCTGGCTTAAGTATAGGACTATCCAAAGAAAATACGATTTAATCACATACATAATTGTGTGCATGAATATGCAACATATAAAAGCATTTGTATTGATTTTCACCGTCATGTGGATCAATAGACAGAAGTACCAAACTAGGTTGAGTCATTAGTGAGTGGAATACCTTGATCTGACCCATAACGGATGAAAAATTTTAAAGTCACCAGTAGGAAGAAAATAAACGAAAATTAAAGCAGCAAATTTGGCAGCAATCAACAGCAGCTGTTATTGGAGTCCAAATGGTACAACGTCTGAGCAGATGCTTGGAAAGCGATAACGAAAAAGGTTTATTATTACAGTAGAAATAAAAGTGTCGCATAGAGGCGGAAGTCAACATATTGACCATTTGTCAAGATGACCAATCAATTAAACCAACGTGGTATGATCATTGAAAACAATCAGAGCCTTAGTAAAAAGCTTCAAATTTATAAGTAAATTCCATAGATCTCTCAGACTATAAATTCAAACCACGATGCTAGGATTTAAAGCAGTTATAGTGAGTTTCGGCAGTGAGGAAATGTAAAAATCACAAATGAAAGCTTACTGTTATGTAGAAAAATGAAACACACACATTTTCTAAAAAAAATGTTAATTTGTAGAATTTCGACATAACGCACACACATACAGCACCGCGTCAGACACCACTGCGTCAGAAAAGTCAACTATTTTCGCAAATCGTGCATATATACATTCCTTTTTTGGATAAAAACTATAGTCCTCCGGAGGCAATGATCTATTGACGAGTCAACTCATTTCGTATCACTTCGATGATCTCTTGTTTCGCTTTGTTGATCTCTAGCCGAACTTCTACCATAAGCTCAGCTTTGAATCTGTAAACATACATAGTGTTTGTATGAAATCAAAATAAAGCAAAAACACTAAAAATTACTACTTCTTTTCTCGTAAAACATAAATTTTTAACATGTTCAGAAGTTACTTAAACAACATAAATTCAAGTTTAATGTAATATATTATTATTTACCGCTTGAAACTAAAATTAACTATTGAGATTCTTTTGAGAAATAACGAACGACAATAGTTTCGAGAAAATAATCTTGTAGATCTCATGAATTCAACACGTTTTCCACTGTAGGTCAAAAGTTATGAGCAAGAAGATCATATATACTCCGCTACTCTGTAGATAAAATAAAATATTATCGTCACCTTTCGAGAAAATCAGGAGTTATGCTATTACCAACGACTGGAACTCCATTTGACTTGGCATCTTCTTGTGATGAAATCGATGATCCCGAAGGCACCCTGAGGAAATGAGTTTACACATTTGTAAACAAAAGCCATGTCTCCCTTAGAGAAAATAAAAACTCTAATTAAGAAACGCACTTTTTATGAGACTTCGGACTTTCGGCATTCCCATTCGTCTTGACAGGCTCCCATTTCCTAGTTGTATTTCCGACAGCTGATGCCGCAAAACCGTTTACGGATGGAATTGTGCCACACCCACTGTCTGATGACCCTTAAATTCCCTGATCCAAAAGACATATAATTTCATAGAAGCTAAAAACGCACCATTGCTGGCATTCGACTTCGAATCAGCGGCATCCGCCTTTGCCTGAGTAATTTTCTTTTTGTTAAAAGTTGCAGCTAGTTCAGACAATAAGTCACCATGGGAAGAAGGGACTGAAAGTATCACATATCAGTACGCAAACGACAGAATTTAAGAAATAAGAATAATCGAGCACGTACTGCTAGAGTTGGTAGAACTTGCAAGTGATGACGATTCAACAACTGAAGAAGAGCGAGCTTCCCTTAATGTATTGTTCGTTTTCTTCAACTGTGCTCCTCGAAGCTGATCAGCCAAACTGAATTTATCAGCGTAATTTGCTGTACGGTTGACTACGTAAACAAGTAAACCGCACCAATCTTCTATTCCTGCATTCTTAGTAACCATCTTACTTAACAAAAATACAACACTTCTAAAATACGAAAAATTCGGCTTATTTTCATTCTTTCTTAAAATATCACTATCAGTAATAAGTTCTTTATAATAAACACATAAAAAGCACCTTGTAACCTTGACGCGTTCGCTCTTCAACAGATTTGGAGGAGGAGGAGGGGGTGCTGGCGGAACACCACTAACTGATGGTAGAGGCGGTGCTGGTGGAGGACAAGAAGGAATTGAAACAGATGCTGAAGATGTAGGAACTACTGGAGGACCGGGAGCGTTTCGTGATGGACTGGCACTCTGTTGCTAGAAAACAGTACAAAAATCTATTATGCAAGGAAAGTACAATATTTAATGCTAAATAGGAGGTATATAAACGTCCAGTTTCTTATACATCCGATTACAGAGCAACACTCATTTAAATTAAAAAAAAAAACTATCCTTAGAAAACTGAGCGAAGGTATTTCTACTTGATCTACCGGTTTTAGTAGAAAACATTCTTTTATAAGAATAATGATCATCTAAATTCTTTATACGTGAGATACATGTGATCGATCATAGTATTTTTTCCTTTAAAATCAACATTACTTTCACTTGACAAACCTGAGTGTAATTACACGGGCCATTTGAGGACGACGTTGAGCCCTGAGATGATCGCCGTTGTTGTTGATTCAACGTTGAGTTTATTGGCACACAATGAGATGACTTCCTGTAAACAGTGACACTCATGTTAAAAATGCAGAGAGAAAAGAAGGAAAACTAAAATAAAACCTTAATTTATGTTATTAAAAAATACGATAATTTAAGGAGAATAAGAACGAAAAGAAAAAGTATTGTTTGAAGCCAATCTAACAAATCCTATAATGGTTTTTTGCTCGGAAGAGTTTTAGATCGAGAGAAAACTTTAAAATGTACAAGTAACCAAGAGAAAAAAAATAATGGAACCAAAAATTTCATCAAAAAATTACAGTAACAAAGTTTTTCTTTTGTAATAAACAAAAAAACCAAACTTATTTTGCACGAGATGTACGAATAAAACAACCTGGTAGAAAAGATGGATACAATCATGACCAATTCAACAACACAAATGATTGATAGTTGAAATTATGTGCGTTTCTACCAAGACTATACAAGTACATTTGAAAACAAAAACGTTCGTGTTTTCTGGCTCGTATGTGATCTACTTTTTGACCGACAGCACACATATTGATTTCTCAACAAATATAAAAATCAATAAAATTTTGATCCATTCGACTAATATAATCGAAAACTAATTGCTAAGATAAAAAAACGGATTTAATTGAATGGAACAGATCTGAGCAAAGAAATTTTACCCTTCAGAAGTTATATAAAACTTATTTCAATATGCCAAAATATTTTCAGTTTGTTGCACGATGAGCAAATTACCATTTTAAAATATAAAGGGGTTGGTTGGATGAGGAGGAAAATTATAGACTTTAACGTTTTTTATAAGTGTACAGCAAAACAGTTCAATATAATGACCTCAACTACTGAGAACGTTCTTATTAGATCATCATACTATATGATTAATGCATTTGAAGAACTTTTAATTGATCGACCTGAAGCTGGGATGAATAGAGTTTGTTTGGAGGTGCTGTGACCCATCATCGTCTTGATCCCGAAATGACGGTGCTGACTGGATGTGTGACATCATATGCTGGTGCGGATCTTGATAGACATTATCTGCAACAATTGTTAATCTTTACCTAAAACATCTTGACACTGATTTCGGAAAAAATAACAGAGGATAAGGCAAGGTTTTCTTTAAAGACAAGGTAATTAATATCATTGACAATATCTTGAATCAAGTCTGGTCAAATTAGAAGTGATCTATATAATGAAGAAAGATTTAAATCAAAGTCAATAATCACTGTAATAAATGCTGCTTGGATCTGAATTTAATTCACAATTCACACGAAACAAATATTAATCAAGATCCAGCATAATAACCATCTTTTCAAGGGAATACCACACATAATGGCAACAAAACTTGGCTCTCTGTAAGATGAGACAAGATAAGCTTTAGCGGTGATCAATCCCCGTTACAGGACGCGCCTATGCATTTGTGTTCAACGTGATATCGTGGAAATGACTGAATGAAAGTCTGGTGTATACAGCGACTTGAGTTCATCACTCTTCACCAAATCGGTGCTGTTTATCTTCTCCACATTTCTCTGGTAGCAATTTACTGAGCCCGGAGGGAGGGATGGTAGGCTTGGTTGGCCAAAGAGGTGGACACGGTATTTGATCTTATCCTGCTTAGCAAAAGGAGTTCTTACGATCATGGAGAAAATTGGTAGTTATCGGACGTATCATTACAACAAAGAACTCTTATAAATCTAAGACAATACTGTTACTGGAGGAGTCAGGGTTCGAAGTTCAACATAACGGCTATAACCGTCCGCGAGAAGTCATTTTTTCAAAAAATTAATTAATTGAGGATTGAGATGTTTGCTGTATACTACCACAAAGCCTTTGGTCACTGAATAAAAACAGACCGAAAATCTTAAACAGAATTCTCGTGCACAAATTTTATACTCAATCGGAGGAACGCTATTTCAAAAGGGGCTCTTGACTACCAATACCATACGTAGGCCACGATCAGTAGAAAGCAATTGCAGTTTAACATGGATGGTCAAAAAACTGCTATAAAACGTCAAAGAGAACTCTAAAACTGTGATGTATAATTACATCAATAGTCGAACAACAAAAAAATCTTCCAGTTTAGTGGGAGTATAACAAAGAAAATGATCAACAATTGAACGGCACTGTAAACACCAGTAAGTATAAAATGAAGCATGCAAAACAAGTACTAAGTGTTCACACTACTTATTGATCAATAGCCACTAAATCATTGAAGTGGAGAGATCACAAAGTACTTTTAACAAGTTGGATAATACTCAATTAAAGCTTAGAACCAATAATATAATGCACCTCATAAGAGTATTTACGTAAGGAAAGCTTAACGAATGCATGCAAAAAGAAGCGATTAAGAAATTTACTTGATGAACACGTCCAAGTTCATATACCATCAAGAAGAAATGTTATTAGTATTGTTTTCAAAAATCTATAGAATGTTTTTATTTGCACAGTACACAGTATGATTCAAAAAGATGAAATCTAAATTAATGTTAACGACTTTTTCAGCATTTGCATAAAATGCGATGAACACACTGCATTTGTTTTCTCAATAATTGGAAAAAAAGAGCCACACCATTTGGAACTTGGTATTCTCCATTGTGTAAAAATAGGTGATTGAGGTAGTCGATTGCTTGACCAACTGCGGACACAAAATCACGAGCTTCTTTCTCAGATGAGAAATTCAAGCCGTATACCTGTAAAAAAATATACATACAATAACATCAATGAAGAAAGGCTACTATTCAAAAAATATTCAGTTGCGATTATTTATAGCTCAAACCTTAAACTCAAACCAACCTGTCGTTGTTCGTCCCTCCATTGATGGAAAGTCGGTGTAGCAGTGTGATATTTGAGCTTATGATGAATATTACAATTCAAAACCCAAACACCATCCTTAATCGAAACAATTGAATACTTTTCATAATCGTATAATTGTCGAAGCTACCGCAATATAAAGAAAAGCATCTTTTTGATAAACAACAAAACAAAAAGTATTCAAACCAAAAAAAATCAATAATTAAATACCTGTTCCCTAATACCTATTATACGAAAAGTTTGTCGTGCAGTATTTTGCAAAATCTGTACAGTTGAGATCTGCCCCTCAACGCCACTAGGAGCTTGCCATTTTTTACGACTCTCGTTGTAGATCATCACTTCGGCCGCAGCAGCAGCCATTGCTGATTCGCTGAATAACGCGAAATTATTCATTACAATAGAATTTAGAAACATCAAAACCTCAATGATATAACAATTTCGAGCATTCTATCAGAAAAACAAATCAATAATACAATAATCATAGTAAAATTTATGTGCCCCAAAATTGGCTTAGCCAAATCTGCTTTTCAAACCAGTGGGTAGGGGGTTCACACAAGGTAATCCTATATAAGAATGATTGAAGAATGACTGAATGACTGAAGGAATGATTGTCTGATTTCAAAGATCTCCCAACGCTTTTCTTTGTAAGTGTTCTGTCGTAATATTACATTTCAGAATGTGTACCAAAAACAATAGAGGTTATATGGAGATCAACAGCAATTTCGAGAATGTTTTGGCAGCCTTCAATGACAGTCAGCAGTTGCGATATAGATAATGCCTACTTCAAACTCATATTTTTATAACGATTCTTCCTTTTTTTTTGAAACTCACATAGTTTTTTATTCAAGAAACTGTAACAATAATAAAAATACTTAATTATGCCAGTTTTTATGATCATTTCTAACAAAATAAATGATCTATGTCTCATTGATTTCTTCATAGATTGTAGCAATTTACTATTTTTTTTGAGCAATTTCGATAACACTCATGACCAATTAAACCCCCCCTTAATGATGTCCTCGTCTTCACAAATGGTCCTCCACAAAATTTGCCAGCGATGGCTTACAATGTTGACTCATGCTAATGCGATAACGTGGTCGGTCGTCGCGTAGATCCTTGATTGGATCCGGCAAACCCGACGAAAATCGTTTCAACAAGCCATTGCCAATTACGTATCGATCGCTGTTCTTACGTCACAGTTCACTACTTCACCTAACAAAGACGAGTGAAACTTTAAGAATCTATTGTTTTAAAGAGCTAAGTTTTGAATTATTGAGATACATTATGAGTTTAAGAGTGATAATAACAAACTACGATTGTTCATTATAGCATTATTATTGTAGTTAAATATTTGACGTTGCGATATCACCTTTCAAAAGTTAGTTTCTTCCATTCAGCATCGTCATCAGAATTGGAAGAGCAGCCTTTCTCAATCTAAAGTTGCCCAGCAAATTTGTTGCCATCTGTTATCTGGCCATCCTCCACACAACACCGCGAAATAGACGATGATGATGATTTTCCTATCATTGTAGCCATTTTGTTTCCTTCGATAAATGGTAGTAGAAAATCGATTTACTATTTTCTAAGTGAACGCCGATCGAAGACAAACAGTGGTAAACAACAGCTGAGCTTATGTGAAGAACACATACCCTTCCGTTTCTAACACAAATTAATACATGATGTGTTACATATATCGATGAGTAACCAGTTTAGGACTAAGAGCTCTTATTTAACTCCTCAAGTGACAAATACATAAATGAAACGCAGAAAACATTAGATGAGTTTTGATAGGTGGGTAAACATGAAGTCAAACAGACCAAAAAAAAATGTTAGGTCAAATTTATTACGTAACTCTCAGACCGTATATCGATCAGATTATCATAAAAACACAATTGACTGCTAAATGGTTTCAATGTATGTTGTCTTCAGAAATTGTTTATTGTTTAGAAAATAATTCGAGTTTACGGAAATGGTCCTCCATACTACATACGTCTGTATTATAGCAGCTATCCAATTGTATTGATTGAAGTAAAAGGAAAAAAATAAGCATAAATAATAAATATCTGTTTGAACGACTTGAAGCACTTTCCTAGTCAGCAGGCTGAATCCCTCAAATTTTTGCGAAAATCATTAAGCTCTGTCGGAATTTGTATTTAAATTTTGAAATAGAAAACTGAGAAGACAGGCAGACGTTCAATCGTGCACGCGTGAATGCAAATAATTTGATTATATATTGATAGAGCAGATACCTCATGTTTTCTGAGGAAATAAGTCGTGAGTCGTTTTTTCTTTCTTAGATTTGAAGAAGCTGACTGACTAGCTTGAGTTGAGTATTTTTCTATTAGAAATGAAAAACTCCTAAGAGAATGGCGAACAAGTTGAGGACTTATTTAGGCTCTGAGAAGTTCGATATCGCCGGAACGTTTGGCATTAATCAATAGTTATCAATAGTAAGCACCAACTTAGTGTTGATGCTCAAAAAGAAAGGAGAAAAAACGAAGATAAATCGTCAGTTATCAAACAATTATCTGACTTATAGAAGAACCAGTACTACCGTCGATTAGTCAACAAGCTCAGTTAGCATTCCTGATGTTTTCTCCAAGAAAGAGGTCAAGTAGTGGAAGAGTAAGGCAAAACATAGCGGAAAATTTCATGAGGAAAATGTTTAGATATCGAGCGAGGTAGATCCTCGGGAAGAACGATTTCAATAGATATTCTTTATTTATATATTTCCAAAATGATAAATAAGATAAGGTAAGTATAAAAAACAGCATAACAAGATTTTTCTAAAATTCATTATAATAAAAATTCAATACTTGTAAACTTATTTCATCCTAGATGAATTCCAAGGACGTCCCATCGGTATTCATATCAATACGGATGACAAAACTCTTTCCCACGATAATTCAGTTAATGGAATAAAACTAATAAACAACGTATTGTTAAAATACATATTGATTTTTCTTTCATTGTCTTTATATAAGGCTATATGTGGATACTAAGAAAAATCAACGATTAAATCCATATTCAATTTTAAAAAAAAGAATAGTCATCAACAAAAGAAACGTAGAGGATTCGAAAAATGTTACCGAAAAACCGTTGAATAGAAAAATTTAAAAATAATAAAATAAATGAAATCAAATACTAACCACATTTTGTTGCAACTGGTTTGTGATCCAGATCGATAGTGAGAATAAAATTAGATTGTGTAGTTTGTTTAGTAATATTGAATAAACATCCACATAGCCCTCAACACAACAACATAACAACGTGGTCCTAAAAACGAAACCTATAATTATTGATCGATAGGTCATGACAATTATTAGAATATTTCGAAAGCTAGCTAACACGAGAGACGATCATTAAGTGAAACAGAATATGAAATACTTTCAATTCATCAAACATATCAGGAATAGAAAGATAGTGATTGATATGTGATATACTGCTACTACTACCTTACAAACATTCATTACATAACTTATGTCGAGTCAAATTCGCTAACCTCAAATATATCTGCCGTACTTCACAGCCACTAAAATAAATGTGGTGCGTTAGGATCTAGTGAAAGCTGTCTAAGTAAGCAACCTTTATAAAACAAATAAAATAAGATAGAATAATATTTTGAGTGTAATTCCGAAGAGGTGAGTTTGAAGAGTTCAGTTTTGCAAATAATCATGTAGATAAACACATTTCTTTTTAACAAACTATAACGTTATGATCGACTGATTCTGAAAAAAGTGAATAAGTGATAAATTTTGTAGCTGACACGGAAATCAAATGAATAAGGTTCCTCAAAAATTGTTATACATGGCGGTTAATATTGGATATACATTCAAACAAATGCTTTCTTGAGTAAACAACATAGACCTCACTCTGCCAATGTAGCCGAAAATCCCTTAGAATTTTAATTTTGATGAGGTGATTTGAACAATTATTGAATATGAATGAGAGCGATAATTAAGAATAGCCAGAAGTATTCGCTGCGAAAATGAGGAGGTATGGCTCGAAGCTAACTAAAAAAATCTGATGATAAAGTACACAGAGAGAAAAACAAAGAAGCTTCTTATCTGCTGTGTGTCAGTGAGAATTTATTTAACTAGGGCACACCGTTGAACGAGTGTAAATCCAACAAAACAGCACAAAAGAAATGCACCAGTCGCATTAAGAACAAGAAGCGTTTAAAAACGATACTACTACTACTACTATTATTGCTAGTAGTAGTACTAGTGCTGCTTCTACTGCTACTACTAAACTAATGAGGACGTTTATTTATTATTGCAACCGAAATTGGTCAAATTACAAGGTTTTTTTGTTTCTCAGGTTACAACCACCTCTCCCTCTCCCCACTCCCCCCCCTAGAATATCTCATCTTTACTACCAATCCCACCTGCTCAGTAATCTTTTTCGGCTAAATATTGGAATTAAGAGAAGAAAAACTGAAAAGAATTGCCGTCGAAAAAACAAAGGCTAACACCAAAATGTTCATAAAAAATGGTGTGAAAGAGAATGTGTAAGAGTGAATACATTGAAGATTTCAGTTCATAAAAACAATAGAGCACCAGACTATTTACAGACTTTTTTTAAGTGAAGAGAATATTTCGTAAGAAAAACAACCATTTCTTTTTTGCATACCATTAATTGTAACACGTGTATCGATCGATATATATAATTATAACAGTGATAGAAACAGATTTGTTATAAATCAGAAATTTTCCATATAGTAGAATATGTTGAGAATTTTCAATGTTCAGTATCTCTAGAAATGATTAACGAGGTCATTCTCCCTTATAATCAAATCGCACAGCTGTCCACCAATTTTTTTCTTAATTGCCGCTTGGGAAATCAATTCTGAAAGACGGCTATCATTGTGCGATAGTAAGCAGGAGAGAGGATTGGTGCATACCGACCACACCGACCCACGAACGCGACGAGCTGTGACGAAACCTCCTCGCGCTGATTCACTACACTCAAGCCTCCAACAGAATCATCAGAAAGCATCAGTGCTATTGTCTTCTTGTAGAAGATTGATTGATTACAATAACTGTGTGACTATGTTTACAAACAATACCTCACATAGTAGGTCCTGTGGTGAAATTACAATGAAAAATCGCATATTATCAAAACAAGACGTATTTCATTATGCGTATTGAAAGAGCGAAAAATCGTTTATGAAAGCAAAATTCGAGTAACCTTGAATAATCTCAACATATTCCATCAAAAAAAACTTTGTTCTTATATTGAGTTTTCGCAATCATTTAAATAACCAAGAAAATATATGAACACTGTTGGTTAAATAATGTATTAAAAATAATTCGCATGGTACTCAAAAACTTAGGTTATCTAAAAAATATGAGGTCTGTGAAGTATTTGAGGAAGATTCATGTTCAACTATTTTATTACGATAGCTAATAGTTTTTGCCTCAAACAAAATCCATGTCACTCGATCAACGATCCCTCTATAGAACAGATAAATGAAAATTCCTCAATTATTAAAGTCTGTAGTCAAAATATATGAAACAGAACTTAATTTGTGATCAGCAAGTTATAAAAACGATAATAACCTAGGGCAGAGGTTATAAATCTTTATAAAAAAAACTTTTTTACATATTTGATTTGTCAAAGATCAAAGATATCGATTTTAAGATAAGCCAAATTAAAACAAAGCTGAAGAATACAAAAGCTTAAATGACTCGAGGTTTCGATTTTTAACAGTAATCAATAAAAATCCAGACACTTTATAATACATAATGGTAACGCAAAACATAAAATCTAATCTGTTTTGGTAGATAGTTAGGTGTAAGCTTCCTGCAAAGGAACAAGTGTTTCGCGAGTTCCATTATTGATTCGCCCTCGTTGTAGTGTGAGGGTTTGATTTCTGAGAGAAAACCGCGTGTAAAGGATGAATGATGGATTCGATTAATAATTGGACAGTGAAGAGTGTGTATAACAATGATACGATGGTCATAAGGGAGGCAAAGTTGTGAGTCCAGGGAAAAAATAAGCCGATGTGTAAAGGACCAAGGTTGCAATGGTCATCCAATTGGAATCGTTGATGCAAAATCTTCACGTCCCAATTAGATCGTCCGTGATATCATCGACCAAGTGTAACGACCACCTTTTGATTAAGATCGAATTTAGCCAAAGAACTAACTATTGGGACCATGCATGATGTGTTATGTAAAATATTTCTTGTTGTGCGAAAAAAAATGAGACACTCGTACTAATTAGACAATTTTCAATTTAAAAATCTCGAATTAAGCTTCTCAAGATTTATCAGGATGAGATTGTATAATTGAGAAAGATAAGCAAACACATGGAGGTCAACGCTAAATAGTCTTAGTTAAGGTAAATGAATGTGATATCGTATACGGTCAACGTGTCACTAGGTCTTGCACGTAAGCACAACTCAGGAAATACCACACTCATTACAGATACAGTAGAATTGTACCTCAAACTAATATGGAGTTGCAGTTATACAGTCATTCGTGTAGGTGAGGTAACAAATAGAAGTTGAACTTGTTCTCCAAAAACCTCAAAACGAAAATTAAAGAAACGTTGGCAGATCGTGTTGGATGAAATGAATTCACAGATCCTAACTGAAGTGATACGTCAAATTATTATCTTTTTAACAAAAGTTTAAAAATAATTCACACCTATGCGACTTTTGCTCGTTCATAAATTATCATTCAAATCGCATTCATCTGTCTGCTCACACTATTCGTAAACCTAAAACATTCAGACGAACTGTTCCTCAGTTCGGAATTTTAGTACAGCGTTGTTCTTATCTCGTTCGTTACCTTACAGTAGTCTTCGTTTTGTCAATACAAATTAATCATTGAATAACTTCTACTTCAAAGCTTCAACATCTTGAAGTAAAAAGCTGTTGCACTTTTTTTGAATTGTACTAAAAGCAGAGAATACAAAATAAAGTAGTGCCAACATTCATCTTACTTTATTTAAGTGTTGAATACATTAGTAATACAAAGTTCAAAGATTACTCATTTAAGCTTAAATTATGCAAATCTATTTCATATTACTGGAAATTCTACGTCTTAGAGATTATTTGATGAAAAACCTGTATACAATCATATATAGTTTTTTGATGAATTAATATTATTTGAAAAAAAAAGTCGAAACAAACATTGACGTGAGATAAAAAAGTGGTGCAGTGAAAATTCACACAGACGGAGGGAGGTGGAGGTACTTTTAAAATGAAATGCCTGAGAAGAAAAAAATAATATTTTTCAATTAACCACTATGAAGAGGGACCTTCACCTTATGAGGAAGCCTTACCTTACCATAAGTTTAAATATTTTCATGATGATCAAAAATATGAGTAAAATATTCAATTTCCTTATACATATAGGAAAATTTTCATTATTTCATAGATGTTCCCTCATTAAGTATCGAACAATAAAAAAATGTTTTAAGCTTCATAGAGAAATAATAAATTAATTAATAATAGGGGAAAGAATGTCATTTGAAAAGGGCGAAGTAAATGAATTTCACGAACAAAACATGACAGATGGGTTTATCGAAATGAGTACTCACGAAATCAGAGAAAAAAACTAAAAGGAAATGAGGAATATTGGGAATACAAGAGGAATATAAGGCACTACTCAAGTGAACGTAAGAAGAAAATTCAATAATTATTAACAAAAATTGACTTGATTACTAATAAGACGACGCAACTGAATTTCTTAAATAGAAAATAGTCATCATTTCATGGCATAATGCCAACATGGATAGAAATGAAGTCTTAAGTCAACAGAAAATGACGTAATTTTCTATTGAAAAACTACTTTGAACGATTTATAGAATAATAAGGGCCAATCAGAATTCAAAAATACCTCAGTCCATTAATTTGAATTTGTAACACTGTAAAATGTTTCTTTGAAAAATAAAAGTCGAACCGCAAAACAGTAGATGACAAAGTAGAGGACAAACACTATTTACCACCATTCATTGAACATAAGAAAGCGCTCTGTATAATGAAAAAGTTTTTCTTTTCCTCTATGAGGCTAAACATTGATCTGAATAATCACAACAATTAAAAGATATATCATTTCAAAATAATACGGTTATTATTCAATGAGCAATGTCGTTATAAAAAGTCAATTTAAAAGCTAACCAACGATCAATACAAAGAGCTAACAATGAAACGTATAGAATATGATTCATCATTAGTGATAATGAGTAGAAAAATAGCACATAAATAGCTTTAAATGATTAATATGACGTAAGGTAAAGAGTGCTTGAAGACGATAACAATGAGTGAACGCATAGTAGGAGGGAGAGTTCTGAGAATTGGTCAGTGTGCTTTATGCGGACTGGCCAATCGTCATTTCCGAGCCAAGCCTGCTACCCACTCAGGAATCAATAGTGAATGAGACGGGGATGGGGAGAATTGCATGCAAATGTATCGATCAATGTCGAAGTGCCCCATCACTCAGTATCGATCCACTCATTTGCTGAGCAACGGTATCAACAAGTATATTTTCAATAATAGAATTTATACATAGCAACCTAATTCATTCAACTACAGGATTTTTTCAAAAATGGATAATAATGTATCGAAAATCAATTGCCTTCAAAAGAACAAATGGTATTCTTTTCTTATTTCATTGATCGGAAATGTGATTTGCCAGTTCACTTCAATCCAATCTGATCATGATTTGCCACGTTTGAAGGTGTGAGAAATAGTAGTGCAGTGACGCGATGAATGGCTGACCTTCTCTTAGCTGACCTCGTTCGAGGTCGGCTGAGACGAACGACACGACACATCTGCTGCTACTACTGCTATTGCAGTATACGACTATTAGCTCTAATTGGTCGTATTATAGATTACAAATCTCTTCATACTGAGATTAATATAATGAGAGTCGATGTATTGGAATAATTTTCGTTATCCTACTAATTTATCACTGGACGAGGTTCATATGACAATTCGATGATAGACCAAATTCTATTACCGTACTGCTTTTCTATCGATCATATTTACTAAAGATGAATGAGAATATGACCATGGAATTGTATTTTGTAAAGTACATTACTTAGGGCTTCATAACAGCAGGGTTAAGTAGAGAAAAATTTTGTGAGGTAAAGTGGTACTTTCCTATCAGACCGCAACTGAGTTCATTTCATAAACGTATTATGAGAAAACAAACGACACGCATGAAGTTTTTTTTCTTCACTCAAATCCCAATTATAAAATTTGAGTCCACGTGCTTTTTACGTTCGCTGCTTCATCTCAATTCTCATTCTAGACATTGGTCTTTGAACTGTTCTTGAAGATACTAGTTGCTTATGAGAAATATTCCTGTGTAAAGTGGATGATCACACGATGTTGGTTACCATTTTCTGGGATTTATGTTACCAACAGCTTGAATACTGGAATACATAGAGATTGGTCGATGAAACGAAAACGCACTATCCATATCGTTATCAATCCATCCTGACTGCTCCTCCAACTTGAATTAATGCTGTGTTTTTCGATTGACAACAGTTCAATAGATTTCCATACCCTTATACTTCAACTTCATAAAAACTTGAAAATTACTAACAATGTTTTCTATATATGAGCTTTATTTAGTGCTGCGAATTACTCAACCTCTTTACTCATACACTTCGTTGATTCGAAATGGTAGTGAAATTCGGTTGCACTTCGATGATTACCGTAAGCGTAGCACGTCAACGATAAGAATTTCCAATTCGTTTATTATTCGAAGAATCGCTAACGGTTTTCAGTGCTCCTGTAAAGGTTGGCGTGAAACGCTCGTAAGGTTGAATTCATCGTAACATTCCGGTCGGGACATGCGTTAATTTGAAGCTGAGTCCATTCAATCACTTACATCTCAATATTATGCACAAATTTCATTGAATTAGAGCTTTTGAGTAGTCAAAATATGATTGAGTAGATTATAGCATTATATGAAGAGGTTAATTTTATTATATGAAAAAAAAATCAATATAAAAATCTACTGACGTCTCTACAGATGAGTTTTCCGTTTGAATAATTCAACTATGTTAAGCGTGATGCCACTTTTCAATAAAGCTAAATACGTTTGGAGTACAAAGCACTAGAACGCACTCAAGAATTTATTGATTCTGTAAAATGGCCATCCAATTCAACCCTCTCGACCAAGCTGCTTTGCGATTTCCGTAAACTATAGCTTCAAGCACCTCATATAGGAATATCCACTCTCTCATTTTATCTATCCATTATAAGTTGGTGAATTTAATCGATATCAACCTACTCCCTGTGGGAAACGGATTCCTCAAACTTTCGAAAATTTGTGCATCTTCAGTTGATAAATGTGATATGAGTTTAGATAATATTATTATAACTAATATGCAGATTGAGAATTGACAACCTCAAGCAACAAACTAATTTAATGCGATGACATTTTATTTTTGTACACTTTTGTGTCATTCGCTCAATATAATTTATGCTTATTACGTATTCTTCGAAAATAAAACAATTAAGCTATCTCACGTTTTACTGTATGCTCCTAACACCTACAATATCTAGTAGATAATAAATCAACGTTAAACTAGGTTGCTTAGACGTGAAAGGAATACGATGATAATCTGAAAGCATAATGTACTGTAGCTTCAGATTTGTTCCGAGGATCTGCAAGACATGCAGCATGAAAACCATGTGTGACGTCATGTAAATGCCTAAAGCGTTGGTTATGATAACACATGTACTGCCTCTAAAAAACTGATAGCAAAGGTTCCGATAGTTTCGATGGGTTAGTAAATTTGAATGCGGCCGTTAATATCATCGCCATGGAACAGTTGAGCTATAAAAAATTGAATATATACATTTAGAAAGTGGTAGATCACAGGCTCTGATATTCTTCATCATTTACTCTAAATTACGGTAGATTAGGAAATGAAGAGCGTCACAGTGAAATAGACCACTATACTAAATATATATGAACTTTTGAATAGGTAATCGCGGTGTTGTATAAATGTCGTACTCGAGATTATGCTGTTGACTCGCATGTGCCTCGAGTGACTCGATTCTTTGTGCCCGTGAAGAAAATCTGAAAGAATGTGCAAGTTCAACATTTTTGTAAATTGAAAATTACACTCAGTTAGCCAGTGTTTCTGAATATTGTGAAGTGCTATCGACTATGGAGGGATATGACAGAATATCTCGACAAATCGAGAATGCAAAAATACCAAGAGACTGAAGATAACTGAGAGACGTCTGACAACTGAAACACTCAAGCTTATTTGCTGTCATGAAGTGGGCAAGAGCAGCCAATGAACACCAGCTTACATCTGACCGTGGGAAAGAATTTTATAAAAGAGTTAGTGAAGTGAGGAGAAGTAGTAGTGGATGAAGTTGCATAAGTTTCCTGTTATCGGTAGTACGATTCTTCTTAACGTATAGTGTTGGAAACTTTGACTTTGCGTAGACAAAATGATAGAACATCTAGCATAATAGAACATTTTTGGAAAAGAATGAATATAACCATTTTTCGTTCTTCACAAACTAGAAAGCAGGTCGGAAGCTGAAGGAGTAGAGGATTAGGTGGGCTGGAAACGTATGGATGTATGAATGATGACTGGTGAACGCAAACCGTAAGCAATCAGATTTCATTGATCATCAAATGTGTCACTGGTAGATCACTAGTCGGATGATCATACTCACGAAATTTTTAGAAAGTCATTGTGGTGCTCAGCGTGTCGCGAATATAGGATAACCTTATTGTACTATCTATGTGCACTTGAGACACAACTGGACTTGTGTTCATCTTGATTGCTTCACTGGTCCGCAGAAAAACAGCTGCCAGAAATGAAATGACATGTGGTTAAGTGTTCTATTGAGACATGATGTGGTCTGGTACTTCATTGGATGAATGAACAGAAAATGATCAGTATGATATAAAATCAATTCATATAAAATATATTTCAAAATCATTAGATGAGAAAACGTGCTATAACAGGTGATGAAATTCTGTAGAAGATGGCCTTCAGTGTAAAAGGTTAGGTGTATTTTCTCAAGAAAAAACTTCCAAAATAAGACTTAGCGCAACAGTTTCAGTTGTTTCTAGAATTTCGTTGCCATTCTAGAATAAGTTGAATTAACAAAGTCTAAATTTCTAAACGATTCAAAGTAAGTTACTTTTATCCATAGTGATAAGGTCTGACATGACTCTGTAAGGTCCTATTATCCTTATACTTAGTTATATACCTCATTAAAAAGGAAATGCTAGCATGTGACGCGATACTATAATACTAGATTAAAAGCTTTAGGCTAAATTAAGATTTATTCTAGTTCAATCATGGTGAGCACCTTAATCAATACGTAGATCATCGACGAAATAGAGATCAATTGCAATATCCTACATCTTATATATCAATGTTTTTTTTGTGAAAACTCAAGTTTCTGATCAATATAAATGATAAATAAGTAGTAAAACAGAAGTAAAATAAATAAGTTTTATTGGCTTCCTCTCTTTAAATTTTTTTTCTCAGTCGCAAAAATCTTCCGTTGGTTATCTCTATAGTTATTACTGATCGATCGAATTGTGATGAATGTTTAAGAGGTAATAGCTAGTTGTATTCAGAAATTGAATAATCTGAGTTCAATTATTTTTTTAACATACAAAATGGACTGCGGATTTTGAAAGAGAATTAATCTTTGTTCGTAAAGTGATCTTTGTCGTACGAAAAATCAATTAAAAGACGTGAGCAGGATGAAACTCACAAAAAGCATACAAACAAAATCTGTAATTGATTTGATGTTGTAATTAGCTTTATCTTTACTTATCACTAAAAGGAAACAAATCAGTTGTTGTCACTCAGTTCTATTGAGTCAACTTTACTAGTACGATACTCGAACAATGAGAGAAGGTAGAAGAGATTCTGAAGAAGAGAATGGCGACGAACTTGCTGAACGATTAAGAGATTGGTCATCTGCTTATAACTATTCAAAATGTAATAATGCAGACGAGTAAATCATTTTGGTACCCAGTTACACAATACAAATTTAGTTGTAGGGTCTGGTGGCAGTGGATGAGGAAATGATTGGAGGTCATTATTGACAACAGCCGTATTTGTAAATTATGAGATCAAATATTACAGATCATTAAAAATATGAGAGCTTATACGACGTAATGAAAAAATCAATTCATATGTCTAGTACAGAGTGGTCAAATGTGTTAAAATTAGTTATGGTAAGTGAATAACAATGTTTTTTTCTTCACATATTGCCAGAATCCTGCCGTCAAATTCAGGGTGAAGCCAATAACTCTTATACGACCATATCTAATTATTTTTATTATATTTTGATATATTTCCAATATAATTAAGGAAGATTTTGGCTTGAGTTTTCACTGAGTGAAATTCTTTATAGTCTAGTAACTATAAAAGAAAAGCTGAAATTTTACTCCTTAGCCAATAGTCGTCGTGATAGCTCGTCAGTGATCATCGCTGAGATCCGCTTGAAAGATGATCTCATTCTTTTATGCCTTTTTTGGATCTTTTTCTTTGAATAAATATAAATGATATCACCTTTCTGGTCTTCTTCTAAGAAAGTAAAGAGTTTTACTCATCTAATATCTATATGTTGGTCAAAGACGGATTTTTAGTGTTAACGTTGGTAGTTCACTCGGTACTACACCGCATCGTGCATCTGTGACATTAAGGCTCGAGGTCCGCCTGAGTTTGAAAGTTTTATGATTGGCACAATAATATTGCAATGGAATCAGTAGATTTATACTACTAACTACTATGTTACTAATGGTAATGTGAAAGTTAGGAATACCTAGAGTTCTGCCATTTTCCTAAATTGAATCCTCTGGAATGGAACCAAGATCGGTAGATCAAATTCTATCACTTATTACTGTTGTTAATCACACTAGGATCATCAACTTATCATTATGTGAATTAGATGGTTTGTATCATTCTACAACAAACAGATATTCTTCATCTTCTTTCAAGCAGCTGAACAATCTGGATTGAACTTAGCTTTTTGTCTTCTCTTTCTTGTCACTCTCTTTGTCAAGGATTACAGTAAGCTCAACGAGACTACTATACAGCAGAATGCAATAAGATCTATTCGGCTTCATAAAAATTGATAATAAAGAGCATTTTTTATTGTTCAAATAACACACATACAATCTTATAGCTTAAGAGAAATATAATTAATGGTCATTGTAAAATATTAAACATAATTGTCGTCCCAGAAAAAGTAGCGTCTCCTACGAGAAACCACTAGTTCGCGTTCCTCTCCCGGGAAAATCGTCTCCAAATTGAGAACACCTTAACGAGTTGTTGTTTTTACTAGTTATTAAATACACGAATATAAAAACAAACTAGCAGCAATTGATTTCTTTTCAATTTCGTGCTCTACTACCGCACTAAAAACATTGTCAATCACTGACCAATGTCAAACGTCTTCTTTGGTGTACGTCCTTCAGTGATGTATGATTTAGGTAAATAGAATTTCACCTTACGAGATCCGGGCTGAAAGCTATAAATATTGTGAAATGTGATAAAAATTAAGCATAGATTTCAGATGACCTTAATTCCGTCGTCACAGTCATGATAAATTTTGAACACAGGATCAATTGGTGTGAGCTCTGCAGTACCTCCAGATAGCGAAAACATGCCGTTTCCGTCTGTATAGCCAGCATCAAGTTCGTCGTCTGGATCGGGCCCTGTATAGGAGAAATTTTTTTACTCACTACTACTTTTAGATGTCATTCTCATGAGAAAAGCAAATCGTCCTAAGTGGATCTAATCATAGACCGTCTTTTAGCATGAATGTCTTCGAAGGAGCTTAATGAACTTAAATTTTACTTTATCCTGAGTATTACACTAATATACGAATGAGCTCGGAATAACAATCATTTGATATTGTCAAATTTTTTTCCAGTAGACGACAAATTCGCAAAGAGAAATGAAGGCGCATTGTTATGCCTACGGGGGTTCAAGTTTTACCTCAGGCTTTTCATGTCAGACCTTCACGGTCAAAAGCTGATAAAAGAGGAATTTGAAAAGATCAGCAGCATTGGCTTGATATAAGGCAATTACCTCAAGCTAGATGTATACTAGCCTCACATTCAATCGCATCCACGTTATCACGATGAAGTCAAAATATATCATTTTTAAAACAAGGTTTTTTCCTCCTACCCAATTCTTCATGGTGGCAGGTGAAAGCTTTCTGATATAGAAAGCAATTCTAGACCAAAATTGATTTCTGTAATGTCTGTCGCTTTATAAGAAGAAGCCAATTCATTGTGTTTCATTCAGTAGTTGTACACTACCACTTATCACTTTTCTGTTTTATCTAAAACCCGTTTCCAGATTTCTTCACATCGTAATTAAAACTGTTGTGTCATCTACACTGATAAGAAATTCATATGTCAACTAGAAGTCATTTGGTGAATTTTCTTATAAAGGAAGTCTATAAGTACCCAAATTGAGTTTATTAGAAGATGACAAACTATCATTAGAATACGGCTTAAATGCTTAAAGGCATTAAGCATCACTCTTTCAATGAGTAAGTCATTTAAGTTCTGTGAAAATTTAAGGCTTCCAGGTTATTCGAGACTTTATGGCGGTTTTAAAGCAGAATAGTATAAAATTAAGTTGAAATTGAATGGATTTGAAATCGGCAATTGTGCCAATGGGAAAAAATCTCTTCGATTCCTTATCCAGACAGAATGAAATTCCCCAGCGTGATTACGGACTTCACTCGTGTTAAAACTCGTTTATCGATACAGATATTTTAAAAAGTACATGTAACTACTAACTAAACTCTTAGAGAAATATCAGTGCGCAAAAGTTTTCGATATCGAAAGAACTCACCGCCATCTTCCTCCCACAGCTTCACTCGAACATTACTCGCTGGCTTTGTTCCACATAGAAGCTTTCCTTTTACGGCAATCGACTGATCTCTCAAAGCCAAAGCCACTCCAAGAAGTACAAAAATGAAGACAGCTGATTTCATCACAACGAGCTTTTCATGTAAATAAAAGTAATTTGGTACAATAAGTTTCAATTTTTGGCTTTCAATACGGTGAGAAGTAACAGACGTTAAAAGACAAGATGATTTTCCGATGAGATTTTTGAAACGATAACAAATTTACGAATATATTCGTGGGGTATAGAAACTTCAAAAGCCTGAAGAATCAATAAAATATGAGATTAATTGCTAAGTAAGATGTCCACGAGTGATTTTTTTAGCCCTCAAAATTTTCTTACTTCTCTTAATTTAGAGAAAAACAACATGAATCCATCATTTCTGAAAAGTTGGTATCGGAGCGATTTCGAGTCGGGGAATCTGTAAAGTGAGCAATTCTGTTATCATTCTTGTTATGATTAATTTTGAGGCTTGATAAACGCTATCGATAACGGCTCATGCTGACAGCATCTCACAATAGCATTTTATGGAATCTTTCTATAGCATTGGTAAGGCCATGAACTAAGAAAACACTTGATGAGAGTAATGAAAACTCTTCCTATAAACCATATAGATAAAAACTATCTAGCTTAAATTGAACATCCCTACCGTATCCTTATTTCCACGGAATTTCTCTGTAATTCCATGGGTTCTTCCAAAGGGTTTCTCACTTTTATATTTTCCATTACTACCCTTATATTACAATTACATTATTTGTAGACCTCATTACTGTAATCTTTCGCATCCGATCGATATCAGCTGATACACAGCACGTTTTTTTGACTCAGTCTTATTCATTTACACTACGAACTAATAAATTAGGCTTTAGGTAGTATTCCTCAAAACTTTCTTTGTTGTCAGGCTTATATCATCTGAAAGAAATCTACTTGTTCTTAAAAAAATATTGTTCATAAAAAATTAAACATGCACCTAATACAAACCTTCAGATCACTTCTCTTTATTGCTAGGAGTTAGTTTAAGTCTTCTTCTAAACATTTTTCTATTTTTTGGATAAATTTAGCTCTCTTTATCGTTCATTTATTTCGTTTATTTTATTTTATTGTTATAATCTTGTCAAGTTGGTGAATAAATTTCGAAAAGATGCTTTTACAAGTTGACTGAAACCTGCTTAATCAGTGCATAAAAGTCTTTGGTACAGGTGCTTCTATGTGTCACCAGTATAGTAAACAAGATGAATGAGATAAATAAAGACGGAGCGCTCTCCGCAGTGATGTAAGACTGGCCTCACGACCATCCAATCCTGTATACTCCAAGGGTTATTAGATGGCTATCAGAAAAATTTGAGAAGATAAACAAAGAAATTTGTTAAATTTCTTGATTGTGACTTTGTTTAGCAATACTCGAGGTTGGTAAACAGAATTCTTAAAACAATACCGTAGACTAAATAGAGAATGGGTCAAAACGGCTAAAATTGCAGGTTTAGACAACAAAGTTATCTCTAGTCTAAAAATAGATCTACCAGTGTGTCCCGTCTTATACCTACTTATAAAAACACATAAATTAACATCGGCTGATGATATAAATTCATTAGTCCCTACAAT